>JBBPDA010000138.1:3297859-3307859 GCA_037974385.1 Arnoldichthys spilopterus
TTAGACTCATATCTCTTTATAAAACCAAGAAATCAACTACAATTGAAATAAACTTTCTGATTGGCTACAGGGCTTATATTCATATCAAACTATTCTGCAATATTGCCAGTGCAAAGATATATTTGCAATAAAGCTGAGCAAACTTTCTCATTCCCTGTCAATGAACCAGTTTGAGGAACTCACGTTTTACCAGGGACAAGCAGAAATGACCCCAGTAACCCAGACATCCTGATCAGTCGTGGACTGTTTGACCCACTTCCAAAAGCAAAGAGAAATAAAGCTTTTCACGGCTCTGAGGTGACGTGATCAACCTACACCTGGTTTTATTGATTTATTTTATTTCATTTTATATAAAAAAATAATATGAAATATATTATTAATTATATTATTATAGAATTATTTCATGTAATGTAACATGGGACAGTCACTGGAAATGCAGGTGTTTTGTAGTTTAGGCTCCAAACGTTAAAACCTGTAACTCCCATCTCCCTGTACACACAGGGCATTTTTTCATGCTTTATTTATGGCTTATCTTTATTTGCTGGCGGGTTCTTCGCATGTGGGTGAGAGGACACGGGAACAAAAGGATGTGTAAAGAGGGATGCTGCAGAGCCGCAGGAGCGGTGGCCTCAATGATCGACAGCCCCCCCTATCTGCCCTACGGGGGGCCAGTCAGCACAGGGAGGGCGGGTGCCTCCAAGGCAATTAGTGTAATTCATTCACTCGAAGACCAATCCTGTCAACCCTGAGCACGGCATGTCTAATTACACGTGTCCCCATGTCGGCCCGTTTTGCATAGCCTCTACTCGGTTCCCTTTCATCCTGTGTGGTGCTTACGAGAACCATATCCAACACACACACACACACACACACACACACTTCCTCTGCCCTCTCTCCTTCATATAAACCTCACCACAGAGATCAAAGTGAAAAGCCACAAAGAGGCGATTAGAACACATCTGGGAGTCGGAGCCATGGTCCTCCATCCACCAGGATATCATTACATTAGCGGCTAATGTCACGTTACTTCACCGCTCCGTTTTCTCCTGCTGATTTAAGCACGTCTAGACGTGGCGCTCAATCTACAGTACGTGAGAAAAACCACCACAGACCAATCTCACTAAGGCTTAGGGCCACCCAGGGGTCAAAGGCAGAAAACGCGGGTGTTATAGGCATCACACTCAAACCGTTTATTTAGATATGAACATTTTCAACCACGAAAAAGCTCACGCGCATACTCATAACACATGCTGGTGGTTTGACACAGCGTTTGACCCCAAGATGTAAAGCACCATAGCCCAGAAGTAGACTTTTTAAGACCCAACGACAGAATGGGTGCACCCGATCTGGGGCAGGATATCAGTAATCTGCTCTCGTGTTTCATCAGCCCTAACTTTCTCATACGCTCTCTCGCTCTCTCTCTCTCTTTCTCTCTCTTTCTCCCTCACACTCACAAACACACACACACACATATATTCACACATGAATCCGTTAATGAAAGGCCCTGAATGAGAATCACGTTAGCTTTGTCTGGCACCTCCGCTCCAGTTCTGTGCTGTCACCAGAAGACGGACCCCACCCCTGCTCATGTTCTCCCACTTTATCAGGACAAATGTGTATGTGTGTGGGAGACAATGCAAGAGACATCACAAAGGAAGCAAGACTGCGCCCACATCTTCTGTCGCTGTCGGAACAAAAAACTTGTCTCCGTTTTGTATTATTAGACGACACCAGTGTCAAAAAAATTCAGCCCAAACGGATCAGAAATGGTCGAAAATGACTGAGATTCAAATATTTTAACTTTAACACACACAGAGAGTTAATGCAAGCACAAGAAATTGCAAAAAATGCAGCACTAGTTACCTTTTAGAATAGAATAGAATAGAATAGAACTTTATTTATCCTCTATTGGGGAAATTGACTTGCCACAGCAGCTGAGAAAAGATACAGATATATGTTCACACACATTTACATACTAAAGAATATAAATACATAAAATAAAACACTATAAATAAAAATCTTACTATATACACACACAAACATGCAGTCTTAACCAAAGAGTTTTCCCCTTATCTAGTTCACCGAGGTGTTGTGCAATCTGATGGCTGATGGTAGGAAAGACCTGCGGTAACGCTCCTTCTTGCATACAGGGTGTAACAGTCTGTACTGAAGGAGCTACTCAGGGCCCCAACAGTCTCATACAGCGGGTGAGAGGGGTTGTCCATAATGGATGCCAGTTTGACCAGCATCCTCCTCTCTCCCACCTCCTCAATGGAGCTTAGGGAGCAGCCAAGGACAGAGCCAGCCCTCTTGACCAGCTTGTTAACCCTTTTCCTGTCCCTCTCTGAGCTCCCACTGCCCCAACAGACCACTGCAAAAAAGATGGCAGACGCTACCACAGTGTCATAAAAACAGGCCTGTAATGTATAGCACATTATGGTTCGCTGTCATTTACCGCATATTATAATTATACACAACTTATACAACAAATTTAGTGAACGTGAGTGATTATCTGTCATTGTGAACACACCACAGCACAGCACACAGTGCACCATCCATTACCCATCCATGTAAGAACAGTGGGCAGCTGATGTGGGAGCAGTTGGGGACGGTACCTTGCTCACTGGTACCTCAGTGGTAGTTGTACCAGGTCTGGGATTTGAGCTGGCAAATCACTGGGGCAGCTCCCTAACCACTATATCACTGCCTGCCCCAATACACCACAGAAAAAGGGGAAGCTGTGGTCTAATGGTTAGAGAAGCAGGATTGTGAGTGAAAAGTTGCTGGTTTGTTTCCCTGAACCCGCAGGAACACCCCGTGCTGAAGTGCCCTTGAGCAAGGCCCCAACTGCTCCCTGAGGGCTGTGACTGCCCCCTGCTTCAGGTGTGGCTCACCATGTGTGCTGACTGCTTCTGATGGGTAAACTGCAGGGAATCATTTCCCCTTGGTGAAGAAAAAGAGGAAAATCAAATAATTTTAAAAAATCATATATTCAACTGATTTGCCTCAGTTGAATCTCTCATGACGCAATCTTAACAAGAGAGGAAAAACATGACGATCTCTGTCCTGGCGACGGTTGCTATGCCTCAAGTCCTTTGTGAAACATAAACATACGTGAAAACACATGAGATGTGGCCTCTTCTCAAAACCCAGTGATCTTCCGTGCCTTCTCATGAACCCTGGACATGTGAGAATGCAGAAAGAGACTCACCAGGGCACCTACTAATGCGAAACACACCCACAGATTGAGAACAAGTGATATGGACCATGCTCCCCAGAGGAAACTTGAAGGACTCAGGAAGCGTTCTGTTCTTCCAAGCGCTCGCAGTCCTTTAACTTTCCCTCTGGGTGTGGTCAAGGCCTCTGTTCTTGCTATTGATCTGAAGCAGATCAAGTTCAAGCAGGGCTGGTTTACTGAAAGCACTGAGCAACAAACGTCTCAATAAGACGGGAGAGTGGGAACCAAAGTGGAAGCTCGCTCTAGCGTTGCAACACTTTTTGGAACTCGGCTTAGAAGCGGTGAGTGCCTAACAGAGCCTGTATCCATGCTGTCACAACGGCACCGACGTTTTTACTGAATTGATTGCAGACACTGGCTCCACAACCTGACTTGAGCTTGTTTAGCTCAAGCAAAGTTGATATGCAATGAATTACATTCAGATCTGATTGACAGTCTTTCTCCGACAGGCTCAAATATGAACTTTCCCAAAAATCTGCCAAAAACAGCCATGGACTTGGCACACTAGCGGTGGAGGCTGCCAAGGCTGTAAGTATGAAAAAGGACATTTTTAAGCAACAAACAAAAATAATTCCATGTTAAATTCCGATTACAACAAACTGGCATCCTGCGAAAACTGAGAAATAGTTCAACAAAAAACAGTGTAAAAACACTGCCATTACCAGACGTATCTACACCCCATGTGGGAAAAACTGGCAAAACAGAAGTAACAAATGGCTGAGAATGTGTGTATGAGACATGGTGGAATTTTAATGAACGTTGGTGTGTGTGCGTAAGTGGCTTCAGAAGACTGGGAGTCATTGTCCAAGCCTCTACACGTCCATGTGTGTGTTTTTGCCCCTTATCGCTGTGCGTACATCTTATCAGTGACCCATGTGTTTGTCACGGGCCACTTCAGGATGCACTGCATTCGAAAGCTCTGGAACGTCGGCCAGGCCCACACATGGACCTCAGACCATTAAACAGCAGAAGTGAAGAGAGAGAGAGAGAGAGGGAATGAGAGAGAGGGAGAGAGAGAGAGAGAGATGCATTAAGAAGTCATTACTAATTCAACACTCAAAAAATAGCTCAGCACTGGAAGGTCGGCTTATCTAAGTGGATTAAACAAATGTTATGCAAGATGACCAGTTGCGTTCTCATCCCGCTTCAGTTAAGGAGCAGCAAAGAAAAGGGGAAAAACCTTGTGTAATCTTTGATCTCCTGTTGCACCACATAACTATGCAATGATTAGCCCATGCAAGTCAACTGTAGCCACGGGAATAGGAGAGTGGAGGGCCTGGCCATTTTCATGCTAAATGGCACGGTGGTTCAGGCAGGATCCATCTTTTATTGCCTCTCATGGACATTCATGACTCTTCATTACCATGTGCATAGGTCTAATCCCATCACAGAGGGCTGGGCTGAAAGGACGGGCTCGACAGAGACAGATCAGAAAGCCTCAGCTCGGCGAAAACCCCCGACTCTCTCAGCAGCGCTGTCACTGAACCATCCAGCTCCTGCCATTCCTCTTCTCTGCGACCCAACAGGGGGACACTGCACCAACATTTCCAGCTGCACAAACAAAGGCAGGCCGGGGAACAATGTAGTATCTGCTGGATGGGGGTGGGGGTGGGGGGCAGGGGCCCTATCTAGGCCTACCTGGCCCAGCCTCTCAGCAGCAAGCAGCAAATCCAGGGAAGTGGTTGAAGACAGCAGAAAGCCACAACGTCAGTGTGGGACGGAGCGCTTTAGGCCACAAATCCTGCAGAAAATATTTTATGGCTTCATGCTTCAGCAACACAAGAAAGGTTTCCAAGCCTCGTTGTGGGCAGGAAAGTACAGAATATTATCATGGTAGTGTGGGAGAGGGCCAGATGTTTAGCACTTTGTGCTTGTGCAAGGATTGCACCTGTTTTTTTCCCCCTTCAAAGCTGTAAAACTGTGGTCACATGGATGGCAACGTAGAACTTTAACTGTAACTTAAAACGCTGAAAGTAAATCATGTAATGGACAAATAACGAGCACATGTTCCAACCTTGCGAAGAAGAAAGATTGCCCAAACTTGCGGTTGTGATGACTCACTCAGATGCTCCCTACAAAGTTTTCATGTGATTACACTACACAGGACCGGCCCTGACAACGCCCACCCCAACACACAAAACCCCCACCCCCTGCCAAGTGGACCGCTAACACCCACCATAGAGCGCATCCTCATCACACCAGTTTTTAGTTTAAAGGGAAACTTTGTATGTGGGAACTTTTAAACACCTTCATAAACTTCTCAATAAATAAGACATAAATAGTAAAAATATTTCTGCTAAAGCAATATGACTATTAACGTTGGCCGATGACTGATCTTTCTCCAGAAAGCGTTTCTATTTAATGACCTGGAGTTCCAACTAAACGAGTGTTTTCCCACCTGTATTCTGGCAAAACCGCCTCCTGCGTCAGGATTGGCTAGCACTGTCCTTCCAGCTGTGCTTGGATTGGGTAGCAGTTCATAATTACAAGCAGCTCACCAATCGTATGTTGGCGAGCTGCTTCTGTGTCTGCACATTAGCCAACCCTGGCACAGGGGGTGGGCCTTATCTGAATGTAGGTGGGGAAACATAGAGCCTTCATGAGCTGAACTCCCTCGAGTCGCAGTTATTATGGATAAAAAAAACCAAAACACTTTTACCAATTTTCGGTGTCCCCCAGGCAGTTTGCGCCCTAGGGAACCGCCTATGTCGCCTATGCTATGGGCCGCCCCTCAGACTTCAGCTATGAAATACAGGCTCAGCAGCATGGTCCCTTCTTCTTGTGATTTCATGCCAAACAACAGGAACATTTAGACATCACTGTGGCCTTTGAAGGCTCTTCCATTTTCTCATGGGCTGAAAAACGCAGCCTGTCCTAAAAAGGCTAAAGTCTCCCCCTAACTGAATCTCTGTTCAGTAAATATTTATAGTGTTCTCCCTGGAGGCCTGACTGCATGTGTCTGCGGAAAGACAGACAAATTATTCCGCGTCCACACTGTATACAGCATAAATTGTGCGTTGTGTTTTCGATTGTCACTGTGTTAAACGAATGCACGCTACTGTTTATAAGACAGACGTGTTAGACGAGGGGGGAGGCCAAGTGTGCCGAGGTGAACAGGCGGAGGATAGGGAGTGTGCTGCTGGGCCACTCCTCTTTTCTTGGCATGGACTCTGAGAGCCTCCATGTTGCCGGCTGTGAGTCGTAACTTGCCGAGCAGCAGCAGCGTTGAAGCAGGAGGCGTTTATTTGGCTGCAGCTGCCACACCCAGGGAAAAGTGTTTTTCAGTCGGCGAGAGAAAGAGGGAGGGAGGGAGGAAGCCTGTGCATGCTGGCTCAAAGCAGTTGGAGGGGTGAAAGTCTTGTGAACGCTGGGCCTGATTAATATCGCGCAAGCGCCATCGATGCACACACGCCCTCAGAGATGGCATATATTGACAAGCCCGAGAGGGGAAACAATGCCCTGGTTTTACATCAACGATCCTCCCCGAGCTTCAGAAAGCATCGATCATCAAGCACATATGGTGGAGAGTGATCAAAGTAATACTCGCTCGACCATGCAATGAGGATCTCTGGGCTACAACGACTTCTCGAAAAAGCAAATACCATCAACAATACTGCTATTGGGTGAAATCAGGTTAGATGATCCAACCCGAGTCCATGGGTCAAGTCTAGTCGACTTTTATTGCTATTTCTACCATATACAGGTAGCACAGTACACAGCGAAACGAAACGTTCCTCCAGGACCACGGTGCTGCATGAAAACACAGGACCACACAATATGCACTGTGTGCAAACATTGCAGGACAAGTGCAAAGACAGACAGTTACAAACGAAGACCAGACCACAGTTATGGATCTACCAGGTGGAAAGTAGCAGGTTGTACAAAGATGCAGCAATGTTACCGTGAGAGGTCAGACGTAAACATGACACAGGGAGGCTTGGGAAATATGATGATGTGCTATCAGGGAAAAATAAATCAGCAAGATTTAACAAGTGCAGCAATCATAAAAAAGACAATTTAGACCAACAACAGTGAGCCCATAAACAATTTCAGCCGGCATATAGTAACTACATAGTAACTGATAACAGGTCTGCCCATTATACCACATAATATATTGTTTTATTCATGCATTTTTAGTAATTATTCAATTTTTCCACCATTTCTTTATTCATTATTTAACTTTCAAATGAAAAGAAAGCTAAACTCTCTCTCTTGAACTTGGCACCACTGTTTTATTGGTGCCTTCAACCTAAAATCATGTGTGTTCAGAGCTCAAACACTATAAAAACATGGGCCAGCTGAGGATCCCCAAGAAGCGGGATTAGAACCTTCTTAACATACATTCTAGTTCACTGTGGCACCTAAAAAAACAAGTTCACAAGGATCTTTTGTTGCTCAATTCTCGCAAAACCGGCCTTGAGCCTGGCCCGGTACGAGGGACCTGCACTCCCCGAGTGACAGCTCCCTCCTGTCCTTCCCTACTCCTCCTGCCAAAATCCTCCACTTGAGTGTCCTTGAGGAATTGCTCCACCCATACAGTGACACAGCTCCACCCTTGGCCCCCCGACACGTGACCGAGGCCAAAAATCCCACACTTTCAGTTCCCACCACTGACTGACCTCCTTCATTTGTTTATCCTTCCGTTCACTTATACGTCTGTTTATTTATTCGCTTGTTTATTTAGCTTCCTTTCTCAGGCATTGCTTTAGCAGAAGTGGTCAGGTTACATGTGTGACCTTGCTTCATGATGAACGAATGCGTGCTCTCAAACTGCCGGCCTTGAGGGGAGAGTTGAAATCCAGGTCAACCTCTGTCTTTACCTAGCCATTTTTGGTAAGTGTGATTTCAGGGGAACGCAGTGTACGTGACCAGACTGCATCATATTACGTGCACTGCAGTTTCGTTTCAGCATGTAAATACTCACATGATTCACACAATGATAATGGTTCATTCAATCATTAACCTAAAGACCAGATGCACAGCAGGTTTCTTCAGTACAAGTGTACAGCTTAACCCTTTTCAGGTGGTCTCCTAGTGGCATCTTGCTGAATCATTTAATTTATATTATTGCATTAAATGTATATTATTAAGGGCGGCATGGTGGTGTAGTGGTTTGCGCTGTTGCCTCACAGCAAGAAGGTCCTTGGTTCTATCCCTGGGTTGGCCATGGGGGCCTCTCTGTGTGGAGTTTGTTTCTTCTGGGTGCTCCGGTTTCCTCCCACAGCTCAGAGGCTGCAGTAGGTTGATTGGATGATCTAAATTGCCCATATGTGTGTATGAATGGTTGTCTGTCTGTCTGTCTGTTGCCCTGCGATGGGTTGTCCTCCTGTCTTGGGTGAACCCCGCCTTAGGCCCACAGTCAGCTGGAATTGGCTCCAGCTTCCAAGAAGTGGTTTAGAAAATGGATGTATATTCTCAAACCGAATGAACATTTATTATTAAATAAATTATATAATTTTCTTCTTTTTTCAAATAAAAGAAAGTGAAGGAAAATTGTAAAGTTGAAAGCTGAACAAAGGGACCTCGAAAACAGGCTGAAGTAGCGTTTTCCTGGCCACTATAGAAAAGGATTAGGTACTGGACGTTGTGCATAGCCAGGGCAACTTTGAAATCCATATGAGACTATTCACCGTCATAATGACAATGAAGTATCAAGACTGATGCACTGTACTACACAGATCTACTCCAAAACCCCTTTCTCAGGCCATGCAGAGCATTGTGGCTTTGGTTTTTAATTGGTTCATACAATGCTGCACAATCTGTGGTCACGGCTGGACATCTCTTTGGGGGGGGCTGCCAGTGAAGCCTGAGAATTCTGGTGTGAAGACCGCTTTCAGCGGTCAGCAGAAGTGGTGGCTTTATTCGGCTGTAATAAAGCATGGGGTCACACGGGGCAAACGCAGAAGGTAGGTTACCCATATTACGTTCCATGATAAACAGGGCTGTTTACTGAATAACAAGTTGGTGGCAACGAAATGCGATGACCCGCAGCCTAAATGAGCAGGTCAGTCCCTCTCAGTCCAGAACCCAGTATTTCTGCACGGCTACATTTTGTCCTCGGAAATGACGCAATCGTCACGTAGACGTTTGCCCTTCTTTGCGCTGCTTTCGGCAACTCCTCTGTGCAATCGAGCGCATTGTTTAAAAGGTCTGCGGCACTCTGAGACCTGACAGACATTTCAATCAAGGGCCCTCAGAAGAATAAGAGCAAAAAGAACGGCCCAATGGTTTTACACACAGACGCATTACCCAATGCCTACAATGCTGGGGATGACGGATGAAGGCCTTTCGCCAACGCAATTACGAGCACTTCCTCCTCCCTCGTCCATATTGGGTTGTCTGTGGAATAGAGGCATCTTGTACCACAAGCACAGACTGCACCTCACCGCTCCCCTCCCCCCGCCCTCCCCCTTCCACTCCACACTCTCTCTTTCCACCACGCTCGCACTCAGGCTTTATGGAATCACCGCTAGACAGTTAGGGAGTTGATCCGAAGGTCACTGATTCAAACCCTGGACCGGGAAAGGTACCGTCCCCAGGCGCCGCCCATGTCCGCTACCCACTGTTCCTACATGGATGCAGAGGTTGCAATGACAATCGCTCACTCATTTCACTACCAGCCCTGTCCGTTTGTTGACTTGACCTGGTTCGGGCACCCCCCATGCCCCCACCCCCCCAATCCCGACGCGGCATCTTCAAAATACCCATGGAAGGAAAGGGAGACGAGGATTTCTCCAAGAGACACTAGGGCTGACCTAAATG
>JBBPDA010000138.1:3309433-3320220 GCA_037974385.1 Arnoldichthys spilopterus
CTATCTATCTATCTATCTATCTATCTATCTATCTATCTATCTATCTATCTATCTGTCTGTCTGTCTATCTGTCTATCTATCTCTCTATCTGATGTAAACCTGTTTTTTTAAAATAAAAGCTATTGTTACTATGGTAAAGAATCAATATTACAGCTCATTGTGTATAAAATAATAAACTGTTTTCCTTTTCTCTGCTGCTTCCTCTGTGTCCAAAGCGCTGGAATAATAATAAGGGTGGATATGTTAATGTTTTACAGTTTTAGACTCAAATGTGGGAGATTTCACATCGGTACTGTTTACAGGACTGTTCCTGACCATCATTGTGTGTGTGTGTGTGTGTGTTTCAGCAGATAGTGTGTTGTCATAGCAACTTGGCTACAGTGAGGACTTTTTGCCCAGATTGCTTAAAAAAACGGCTTAAACAGCAGCTTCAGTCCAACAACACAAAGGGTTTCAGGAAATATCATAAGGAAACACACAAAGCTAAAGAATCACTTCAGTTATCTTTATAAAGGACTTATGCTCATGAATGCATTTTGTTTGTTTGAGGCAGTGACCTCTGTGACCTTCTGCACACGTGTCCTTATTTTATTATATAGTAGTAATATGAAACATTTAAAAAATAGAAAAAACAAGTGTGTTTGCTAGTTACACATACACACCTAATGGACATAAGGGGATTAATTCAGAGCAATTATCACCACAGCTACAGATAAATGAATTATCAGAAATTCATCAGGTTTGATGGAAACATACAGTGGTGCCTAAAATTTTGTAAACCCAAATTTTTTCTGCATAAATATGGCCTAAAACATAATCAGATTTTAAGTACTAAAAGTAGTTAAAACGATCCCTGTTGAACAAGTCAAAAATATTTGATCATCTTCCTCAGTAAATAAATATCCAGCCATGATATTTTTGTCTCATTTTTTTAATTGGGGTCTTTTGTACTGATTTTTATGACTTGTGTGAAATTTTTTTGGTTTATATTTAAATATATAAAAGGGTTCAAACTTACGTAGCTAGTTAGATCACTTTTGTGTAACACTGATGCAAACATCTAAACCTAACCATAACCTTAACCAGAGGACAATGTCCAGAGATCCGGCCCATTCATTTATGTCCTTTAGAGTGGACATTTTGTTCACCTGTATCTTCCTTAAGTATTTGGAATTACCCCATCAAGCTTTATAACATTATGTAGAGGACATCCTGGGCTTTCTAGTGATGTCATATGCTGGGTTTGCATGTTGAAAACTTTTTTTCTCTAAAAATATGGCCGCCATACCAACAACCACATTTGATGGATAAAGTAGAAGTAAGTTAAATATTCTTTATCTATTGCTATTTTTAATATATTATTATACATATTTTTGTTTATTAACATCAACAATGATATTTTTACATCTGAAAACAGTTTCATTATTTCTGTTTTGATATAACAGTCATTTATTGAATGTCAACTGTAGTGGACACCAGGACGATTTTAATGTATTTAATGACTGCACGTTGTTGTAGAAGAAATAAGTCAGGCAGAGAGGATGCAGAACTACTTATGCAGAAATGCAGAACTACTTATGTTCTATGACTTATAATTCATAATTTTATTGTTTTGATCAAATAGTGTTCTTGGGTTAATATCACTCTAAAGAAAAATTTTCTACCATGAACTTAGGCTTTTTACTGCTGCCTTTAGAAACTGAGATTATTTCCTTTTAATGTTATTTTATAATTATTAACCAGTGTCGACCAGAGGAGGATGGGTTCCCTTTCTGAGTCTTGGTTCCTCCAGAGCTCCTTAAAATCGAGTCTCTCCAACTTGATCTTGATATGGATTCAACAGATTTTCTAAAGATTTAATCTGCTAATTTTTTTCATTTTCTAAATTCAATTCTATTTTCACTCAAAAATCGTCCTGTTGTCCTCTACAGTGGACATGCCGGGATATTAAAATAAAAAATATATTTTTAAATTTAATTGTAAGGTGTTTTTTAGGCCCAAATAGATAGGAAATCACACAAAAAAAGAAATTGTAAGACACTTTTTTTCTTTGGTTCTCAGGAGGATAAGCAAAATGTCTCCAGTTCTACAGAATGAAGAAAAGGTCATTGGAGAAACACAGAGCTACACACACTTGTAAGGTATGTAGCAAAATGAATGGAAGTACAAAGAGAGTTTATTTAATAGCAGATTTAAAATCGGATAAATATAATTTGACTTATTATTATTATTATTGCAGCGTATTATAGGAAAGTTAAGCAAATGAGACAAACATATATTTTATTATTTTCCCCAGTAAATAAATATCCAACTATAATATTTTTGTCTCATTTGTTTAACTGAAATCTCTTTGTCTATATTGTTCATATTTATGCAGAAATATAGA
Organism: Arnoldichthys spilopterus; assembly: GCA_037974385.1. Lineage (NCBI taxonomy): Eukaryota > Metazoa > Chordata > Actinopteri > Characiformes > Lepidarchidae > Arnoldichthys > Arnoldichthys spilopterus. Next base: position 3,311,820 of record JBBPDA010000138.1, read on the forward strand.
ACATTTTAACTGGTTCACAAACTTACGTAGCCAGTAAGATCCCTTCAATGTACTATTGATGCAAACAACTAAACCTTACCATAACCTATAAGGTAGGTGGCAAAAGAATGGAATAAAATAAAAGTTTTTTATAATAGATAAACAATGTCCACAATAAAACAGTGTCCACAAATTTTGCAGATTGTGACTTATTATTGTGTTATTATTATTATTATTATTATTATTACTATTACAGGATGAGCATGATATTACAGAATAGTTGGGAAAGAGAATGCTGCACTCTAATACTGTCTTTCCATTTGGAGTTGAGAAATGGAAAATATGGGACTTTTATTTTGACAAATGTAAAATGTGTAAAGCGGAAGTGTTTTTGATCGTGCGCGTTAAAGTAAATCGTGTTAAAAGCACGTAAGGAGAGTGCTTCAATTGCATAAAAGGTAACAATGCGTCGAAAAACATCACTGGGTTATAAGCAGCTGTCTGTGCTGAATATTGCGCTATTTTAGGGCTAGTCTGTGTACCGGGTAGTTTAAACTTTATATTTAGGCGTTTATAATCCAGCACAGCCTTGAGCTCTTTTGCCACGAACTTTAATGTACTGTGCTCATTTTGCCGATCTATCTAGATATGAACGATACACACCTGTGTTTCACCGTTTAGTGAAAAAAGTGAACCTCTTTTGGCTTGTGTTTGAACCAGGACTGGAGTGGGGAGGTCAGAAATGTCATTGCCATGTTGGCAGAAGCTGTCAGTGAAGCAGTATTGCACAGCTCTTTCCAAAATAAGGCCCTGCATGAGGGTATTACCAGATCACAGGCATTACAGCCACCCCAGCACTAGGCACTGTCCCACGAGAGTGGTCATCACTGGAATAGGACTTGTGTCTCCCCTTGGCACAGGAACGGCTCTGCCCTGGCAGCGTCTGATTGATGGCGAGAGTGGGATAGTTGCATTGGACCCCGAGGAATACAAGACCGTCCCATGTAAGGTAGCTGCCCAAGTTCCAAGAGGAGACCGCGATGGTGAGTTCAAGGCAGAGACGTTTGTGGAACGAGGGGAGATTAGCTGCATGTCATCCGCCACTGTCATGGCCCTCGGCGCTGCCCAGCTGGCCCTGGAGGATTGTGGGTGGTATCCCAAAAGCATGGAAGAGCAACTGTACACAGGTGTGGCTGTAGGCATGGGCATGGTGCCTCTAGAGGAGATCGCTCGTACGGCTGCTGCCTTTGACAAGCGTGGGTACAGAAAGGTGAGCCCCTTCTTCGTCCCTCGTATTTTGGTCAACATGGCGGCCGGGCACATCAGCATCAAGCACAAACTGAAAGGTCCCAACCATGCCGTTTCCACCGCCTGCACCACTGGGGCTCATGCTGTTGGCGATGCTGCCCGCTTCATTGCCCACGGAGATGCTGTAGTGATGGTTGCTGGGGGCACGGAGGCTTGCATCAGTTCCCTGGCCATAGCAGGCTTCGCACGGGCTCGTGCCCTCAGCACCAGCTGGAACCAGCAGCCCAAGCTGGCCTCTCGACCCTTTCATCCAGAAAGAGAGGGGTTTGTGATGGGTGAAGGGTCCGCGGTACTGGTTCTAGAAGAGTATGGACATGCTGTGGAGAGAGGAGCCCGTGTGTATGCTGAGGTGCTTGGCTACGGACTCTCAGGTGATGCCAGTCACATCACTGCACCTACCGCTGATGGAGATGGAGCTTTCAGGTACACCTCTCTCTCTCTCTCTCTCTCACTCTCACTCTCACTCTCTCCCTCTCTCTCTCCCCCTCTCTCTCCCCCTGATTGTGAGTATGAAGCATTTGATTTGTATCTTTCTGGCCTCATACTTCACTAATGTTGCAGTTTCTGCTGTAATGGCTGTGGTAAGTGTTGTGGGTCAAGATAAGGTGAAGCCTCAAGAACATCCAGAAACATCCATGGGCTCTCTTTTCTGGTACTTATGGTGCAACGCAATCATGCATAACTTCAGTAAATAAGCCAATTAAAGCAAGACGTTATGGTAATTGTACAAAATCATGCATCAGCATGACAGCACAACTAACTTTGCTATCTTGGGGTGGGTAGGCTGGCCCTCCCTCTCCACCATCACTGCTAGTCCATAGATTATATAACAGAATTGTTAGGTAGTGCTCTCATCCAAGAGCACTAAACTTCACGTGACTCAGAGGAAGCACATTGATAGTATTGTGATTTAAGTGAAATAAAAGTGACTGTCATTGTGAACAAACCCCATCACACCACAACAAAATGTGACCTCTGCATTTAACCCATCCACACATAGAACAGCGGGCAAGTATCAACAGCACTCAGGGTGCATTGTAGTGGGATGGTACCTTGCTCATGGGTACCTCAGTCGTACTTGGGGCAGGCCTTGAATCAGTGACCCTTCAATCACATGGGCAAGTCCCTAACCACTAGGCTGATCACTACCCACTGGAATTCATATTGAAACTTATACAGGAGGAAATTACAAGCAGGATGCCCTGAGATATGTGATAGTGTATTAGGCTCTGGAATTGGATAAAGACCTAATAAGAGAAAAAGAATACTAGTGGGTCGACCAAAAGGATGCCAGACTATTGTACACGGCCCAATTATTAAACAATTTATTTTTAATATAAATATAAATTTGATGTGTAAAATAACCAATCAGGTGTTATTATTAACATCTGTCACTTTCACAAATCATCAAAACGCAATTTGACAAAGGGTGCCAAAACTATTGCACACAACTGTAAATGTACATAGTTGGCAGTTTTTGTATCTAGGCTTCTACACCCAAACAGAACATTTTAGAAATTGTCTGATAATTATCAAGACCCTTTGCAGAACTGTTTTATGAAGTGAAGTGAAAATTTGTCATTGTGAACACACTCAAACACCACAACGAAATGTGACCTCTGCATTTAACCCATCACACGTGCACAGGTGGAGCAGCGGGCAGCTGCCAACAGCGCCCAGGGAGCAGTGTAGTGGGACGATACCTTGCTCAAGGGTACCTCAGTAGTGCCCAGGGCGAGACTCGAACCTGCAACCTAAGGTCCCAAAGGCAGCGTCCTAACCACTAGGCCACCACTGCCAAAAATGAAACTGTTCATTTCATTTTTAAACTTGTCCGTTTGTCATTAAAACATGTCTCAGTTTAACTCTTTTCATTTTACGCTCTGGAACAGGTGCATGTCTGCTGCTCTGCGCAGTGCTGGTGTCTCACCTTCAGACGTGAGTTATGTGAACGCCCACGCCACCTCCACACCACTTGGGGACGCTGCAGAGAATGCTGCGCTGAAGAGACTGTTCCAGCAACATTCTCCGTCGCTTGCCGTTTCATCCACCAAAGGGGCCACAGGACATCTTCTGGGGGCTGCTGGTGCTTTAGAGGCCGCTTTCACAGCGTTGGCCTGCTACCACGGCATCTTGCCTCCCACGCTCAATCTGGACCGCACTGAGCCGGAGTTTGATCTGAACTATGTGGCCTGTGTTTCCCAGCCTTGGCGCACGCAGGGCAGAAGAGTAGCCCTCACTAACTCGTTTGGCTTTGGAGGCACGAACGCCTCTCTGTGTCTGGCCAGTGTGTGAGATGATTTAGCAATACCTGTTTTGCATCAGTGTTTCACTGAAGAGGTTTGGGTGTGTCATCTCAGTAATGTGTTTACTGGTTTAAAGAATCTGTGTAATATTTTTATCAGATTCTACCAGTGTTTAATTGATACATCCTCATTAGTCCAAGGCTGTGCTGAAGATTCCTTTACTGTTACTATTGAGAATTTTAACAGTGTTTTATGCTGAAATGTGCAATGAAAGGGGCTGTACATGCTTGGAAGAAGCAGCTGTAAGCCAGGAGATTGGTCAATCTTGGATAAAAATGAATATAACAATATTTCTCAAATGTATCACCTTTCACTTTCTTTCACTTTATAAGTTGATATTTTATTTGCCATTAAAAAGTAAATATGACCGTTCTTTCTGAACACTGGTACTCTACACTGAACCTGATACTAATACCAGGGTTGGCTGATTGTTGAGGTTTTTATTGTTATTGTGATCAGTTTTGTGAGACACAACCTGGTATCCTGGATATTGGCAGTACATGAAGAATGCTGACCTTCATGTTTCATGGCAAAGAGAACATCATTGATCCTGCTTTATTAGGTTTAGTGCAGTGCAGGTATGAGATATATTTTTTGGCAATATAAAATGTATTTAATATGTCTCTCAAGTCCACAAGATGACATGGGTGGTGGTGGGGTGGTTTACAGTGGTTTGACATGAAAATGTGTCATTTACTGAGAGTCAGAATTCGTCACAGCGGTAATTATATGAACCAGATGTCCAAACAGGTTAATCTGTCTGAACATTTTAATATGATGCAATACAAAACCAAATACAGGATGTTTTAGGGCAAAAGTCACACCACAACAAAATGCGGCATTGAACATGTGGAGCAGCGGGCAGCTATCAACAGCACCCAGAAAGCACTGCAGCAGGAAGGTACATTGCTCTTGGGTACCTCAGTGGTACCTGGTCAGAACTTGAACCTGCAATCTTCTGTCCTCAAGGGCAAGGTCTAACCAGTAGAGCACCATTGCACAGCAGTGAGAAGTTGTTCAGATAAAGCACTATTTTACCACCATCAGCATTTCATAAGAAGCTAATTCCTATCACCACAATTGCAACAACATTTGACTGGCTGAATTTCTAAAAATTCACAAATCACTTTGAATGACTCTGTTCACATCTTAACGACTGAATTATACAGGGACTTTGAAAAACTGGAGGAATGTAAGCATCAGCGACTGTCTACGAAAGCCCAGGAGCTATTATACTGCCCTTTAATATCTTCATCTCGGAAGTGGGTTAAAAAAAGTAGTTTACAAGTCAAAATTATATTTTTCTCCCGTCACATTTACTCGGGTGTTGTTTTTTTAAATCCGCATCATCTGCAGAACCCATCGGGGACTGACGTACCGCCTCGCGTTGCCATGACAACCGGTGTGTCAACAATAAGGGTCCGACGTGATGCGTGAACCGCGTCGCGTCGCGTAGCAACACGGAGGCGGTCGAGAAAAGTCACAGTGGGACGCTGATCGGACTCGGAGCAAGGATTTATTAACAGTCATAGCTAAAGTTGATCTGACTGACGTTTAGATTATTTTACTTTTAGTGCAAGTATCTCTCAGTATCGCTCCATTTAAAACAAGAACAAAAAACAAAAACGGATAGTCAATAGACAGTGAACACGGCGTTACGTGTCTTTTAAACTACACCCTCGCTGTGGATGGTCAAGTGTTTTTGGCGTTTTTTAAAAAAATATTAAGCGACCATTTCAAATTTTAGTTTTGTCGAGGAACGAGTAATCGGTTGTGAATTTGTTGCTACACGGAGCAGTTTGTGTGTAACGAGCCAGGCTGTCGGCGTAAACAGAAAGCCGACCTGCATGTGTAATTTATAAAAAAAAAAGTAGCGATTCGAGGATAACGTTATGTTTAAGAATACGTTTCAGAGCGGGTTCTTGTCCATTTTGTACAGCATTGGAAGCAAGCCGCTTCAAATATGGGATAAAAAGGTAACGTTAAGCCACTGGTAAAATGACAGGCGTCTGGTTGAGTTAGTGTGAAATTGCTAACGTTACTTTAGATTTAGCAAACATACACATAGAGCAGACATCGTCAGCTTTACAGTGTTTGAGGACGCTGCTTAAGCATTAATGTTCTCAATTGAGTGAAAGAATAGATTTTTGATATGCTTTTTACAGTTTAATACTATTAGCTAGCCTACAGGTGGGACTAATTCATTTTACGTGGGTTCAGTGAAGCTGTGTTGGTTTGTTTGGCGTTTCAGCAAAGACGTGTTGGTTTGTTTGGCATTTCAGGTTAGGAACGGACACATAAAGCGGATCACAGACAACGACATACAGTCTCTGGTGCTTGAAGTCGAGGGGACTAACGTTAGGTAATCATTACTCAGCCATCACTCAACGTGTATCTTTACATGAATGTAAAAATTGTGCAGTTTTCCCGTTTCTGTATGGTTTGAATTTGATTTCGAGTGGTATTTTTGTATCTTATGAGTCAATCATAGCGTGATAGCAATGTTCCCTAACCGCACTTAACTGCAGTTACATACCATTAGTGGAATGGTTAAGATCCTGCTTATTGCTGTCTGTTTCACAGCACAACCTACATCACATGCCCGGCAGATCCAAAGAAAACCCTTGGCATCAAACTACCCTTCCTGGTTATGATCATCAAAAATCTCAAGAAGTATTTCACATTTGAAGTTCAGGTAGAGAACATCCCACATGTGATATTGTGTATGAGCCAAGAACCAAACGTATTTAATCCCAAAGCTGCTGATTTTTTTGTTGCCATGCCTCAGGTGCTGGATGATAAGAATGTGCGGCGGAGATTCAGAGCAAGTAACTACCAAAGCACCACCCGAGTGAAGCCGTTCATCTGCACTATGCCTATGCGGTTGGACGACGGCTGGAACCAGATCCAATTCAACTTGTCTGATTTCACAAGAAGAGCTTATGGGACCAATTACATTGAGACACTCCGTGTACAGGTGGGCATCAGATGATGTGTTGAAATAATTGAGCTTATTAAATAGAAAAAAAAAAGAAATATAAACAGTGATGTTCTGGAATCAATAGCAGTTATATAAAAATGAAAATGACTCCTGGTTTGGAGGAGAGGTAACGTTCCTGTGATTCATAAAAACTTTGCCCTTCCAGTAAGAAGTTAAACATCAAATCTTCTGAAAGGTGAAAATGCTTTCAGACATTCTGAGAGAAAGGGAAAGCTGTCATGCCAGTAATTACAGTTTAGATTAATGTGTTGAAAACTGTACAGTGAGGTAGAGTTGTGCAATTAATGTGGGCAGTGGTGGCCTAGTGGTTAGGACACTGCCTTTGGGACCAGAAGGTCTCAGGTTCTAGTCCCAGCCCGGGCACTACTGAGGTACCCTTGAGCAAAGTACCCTCCCACTACACTGCTCCCCGGGTGCTGTTGGTAGCTGCCTGCTGCTCCACGTGTGCACGTGTGATGGGTTAAATGCAGAGGTCACATTTCGTTGTGGTGCTTAAGTGTGTTCACAATGACAGTCACATTCATTTAAATTCCAATTTTAGATTCTGATGATCATGAAAACAAGATGATGAAGATAGTGATTACACATTTCACAACAAGGCTTTTACTTTGTCTTGTTATTCCTGGATTTCACTGGGTTTTTCAGATTTTTCTCTCTCTTAGAACTGCTCAGGGCCATTCTAGACAATGCCTGTAATTGCACTGGGTTTTTCAGTTGTATAAAATAAAAAAAATTCACATTACAAAATACGTTTTAAGTTCAAAATATGTGATATTTGTAGTCCATGAGTAATGGTGTAGAATAATCGAGATCTCAGTAATAACCAAAATAATTGTGATTATGATTTTTGCAGTAATCGAGCAGCCCTACAGTGAGGAGTGAATCGTTGTTTTAGAAACTTTATGCTTTTTATTTTTTGACATTAAAGCTTGTGCACATTATTCTGGGAAATTAACAAACGGCTGCATCGTCTTCCAGATTCACGCAAACTGTCGCATAAGAAGAGTGTATTTTTCTGACAGACTGTACTCAGAGGATGAGCTCCCAGCAGAGTTCAAACTCTATTTGCCAGTGCAAAACAAAGCAAAGGTAAATTCACACTCTGAGACACTCTAATATCTGCCATATTTCTCCAGTGCATGACAAATGCTGATAAATTAATTTGTGTAATGAATGTTCATGTGTGCAAGAATAAAACCATGAAAGACTTACAGCAGCAGTCTACATTTAATAAGATTTGCCATTGCTATTTAACAATGCATGTTTGTTCTGCTTTGTCTTTTTACAGCAGTGAATGGGCACATCTGAAGCATTTTCTCCTGCCTAACCTTTATTTCACCTGCAGTTTTTCTACCCAAGATACGTTTGTAGGAACCTGGCTTTGCTTCATATTTTTAGTGTTAATTTGAAACTATGTGATTAGTTTTCTGTGTTTTGTTTTCCTGCTAAATAAATGTTTTATATACACAATGTTAACTCAGGATTCAGTGTTCAAGCTCATTGTGATAATAAGCCAGATATCAAATACAACCAGTTTTCCTCCCTTACACCAAATGTATTAGATCAGCCAAGATGTTTGGTGCCAGAAGTTCACTCCTTTAGTATTGCATCGAAACTCACAGCCACCACTTAGCATCGAGCAAACTGGATTCCTAAATAATCATATTCTTGCATCAAACAAATAAAAAAATTTCTCTTGGAATCAAAAAGGTTCCCCTCGGGATCAATAAAGTCCATCCATCCATCCATCCATCCATCCATCCATCCATCCATCCATCCATCCATCCATCCATCCATCCATCCATCC
>JBBPDA010000138.1:3320320-3336643 GCA_037974385.1 Arnoldichthys spilopterus
TCCATCCATCCATCCATCCATCCATCCATCCATCCATCCATCCATCCATCCATCCATCCATCCATCCATCCATCCACGTTGAGTTTTGTAGCCTCAGATACACTTGCTACGCGCTACTGAAGTTGTGTCGTACTTAATCCAGTGTAGTTTTGTCCATTTTGTAAACACAACAGTATGTTGCACACAGTCAGAGCCCACAGAAGCAAGTCAGTATTTAAAAAAAGCCAAATCGCAGCCAAATGTCTTGATTGATTGGCTATTTTTAAGGGTTATTTTGTTACAGCACATACAATCACACATTACCTCTTTTGCAGCACCCAAAAGACAAGTCATTATTTTGAAAGGTTTTATTAAAATTGAACATCAGCTGTCACAATGGAGACTTGGTGGGCTAGCAGGAATGTAGCACTGCATCTTCAGTTGTGAATCTGCTTTCACAGAGACATGTGCGCATACACTTTCATTTTTAAACCTGTATAATTTGTTAAATACTGCAGAATAGTAGTTATTCTACTTCATTGGGGAAAGGGGATCAACTCTCACCAAGATTAAAAAAATATCAAACTGATTCTGTATCAAAATCGAATTGGAAGTCTAGAATGTCCCTTGGAATTAAAATACATTAAATTGTATGTTTCATTTAATTTCAATCAGTTATAATCTATTAAACTGTAGGAAAGACTTTTAAAGCAGTGTCTAACAAAGTGATTCAAAATGATGAGATAAGAATGCATTGTAACAACAGACAGTTGCTAAGTGTCCCAATACTGTATGTGACAACGTGGGGCCTGAGTGAATGTTATACAAAACTATATCATTTGTCATTGGTGTTTCAGGCACAAATGAAAAACCAGTACAGCAAACTATTCAGACAGTTCTACCAGAAAATAACAAACCGAAAAAAACTAAAATACCAAAGCTGAATCAGACGGTTCAATTATGCATTTTCTTGTGATAAAACATTCATTAACACATTTTCAATGCACACACAGTGGGGGCTAAAAGGCTAAGACCACAAGTGATAAGTATTTTCTAATTTATTACCAAAATTTCAATTACAAATTGAATTATCAAACCTTTGATTAAACAATTATCAAACAACTTTAATGAGAGTGTGTACTCAAACACCACAGGTTTGTGCAGAAGCCTGTGGTGAGCGTGTCAGACCCACCTGAGAGTCATCTGAATTTGTCATTCTTTAAAGGTCAGTGTCACAAGTTGGCTAAAATTTGAAGAGAGCTTGAAATAGTTGAGAATCTTTTTCTAAACTTTTTGCTGATATTATATATATATATATATATATATATATACATATATATATATATATATGTATATATATATATATATTCTTGATTAATAGCGAATTTGTGAAATAACTAATGAAAAAATGAATCAATCTTAAAGCCATTAAAAGTTTTTAAAAGAACCCTATAAAAGCTTAACAGATTGTGTGCATTTTGATAAAAGTGCAAAACCTAAAAGGCCTTTTTGTATCAACCAAACTATAAAAACAGAAATGTGTCAATTAGACCATTTTATATAGTGCATACAATGTTCAAGAACCTTAATTGAAAGGCTTTTGGAGAACAAAAACAAAAAAATGGTATGACATTATTTGTAAAGTACAGATGGTACATGTTTACATTTATTTTCATAATGTGAGTTTCAAGTAGGAAAATGTAAAAAAAACATTGCAATGCTATGTTGCTTTGGCTGGGCAGTGTTTGCACATTCCCTCTTTGCGCTCAAAGTGCATTAGAAGAGGACTGGTCGCACGGTGGCAATGAAGTAACCACTGTTGCTTTTTATTTGGGTAAAAAATAACTTTTAAAAAACCCTTTATTTACCTTTAAAAATAGGCTTTAATTTTACATTCAGTTTTGACTTATTGCAGCAAAGTCAGACCGTCCCGTCTGCTGACACGACTCCATAGTGAAGCACATAGTAGTCATGGACATACATCAACACAGCAATGGGCTGACCAATGATCAAGGAGATCCAGACTGCTGCGTTGCCATAGTTACCCCTCAGGAAGCGGGCCACAAACAAGGCGAGGGGAACCTGGGCCATCATTCCCATGAACGCCCACAGCCGGAACATCTTCAGGGGTACGCTAACAAGGTACTAGGAGAGTGGAAAACGAATCAGGCTGTCAGTATTAGCATAACACATGGACAGTATAACCTGCTTTGAGTGGACAATACACTGATCAGCCATAACATTAATACTGCCTAATATTGTGTAGGTGCCCCTTGTACCCTTAAAACAGATCTGAACAGTCTAGGCATAGACTCAACAAGTCCTCTAAAAGTGTGCTGTGGTATCTGGCACTAAGATCTTAGCAGCAGATCTTTTAAGGCTTAAAACAAATGAGGATTGGTTTGAGATTTGGGGAATCTTGAGTCCAGGTCAGTACTTTTAGCCATGTTTCTGACCGAATATTTCTGAAAAAGGCCACTGCCATAAGGGAATACCGTTACCATGGATGGGGTGTTCTTGGCTTGCAGTAATGTTCAGGCATGTGGTACATATCAAAGAAACATCCACATGAATGCAGACATCCAAGGCTTACCAGCAGATCACTGCCCAGAGCATTACACTGCATCAGCCACCTTGCCTTCTTCCCACAGTGCATCCTGGTGCCATCTCCTCGCCAGGAATGCACACCCCAAAAATGATGCACACACACCCCACCGTCCACATGATGTCAAAGAAAGCAAGAGAATCACTTTCTTCTATCATTTCACCTGGTTTTAATGTTGTGGCTGATCAGTGTATATTATATCAAATGCCTACAGCTTCCCATTTACCCCAAATGTTGGCGGCCAGCCAAGAAATGGTTGGCATCTGAGTTTTGCTTTTTTACTTTTGCCTTGGAGCTACAATGGTAATGTAGCTAACAGGCTGATATCTGCCAACTTTACAGTCATGCAGTGGCATAAACCACACAAGCAAGTCTATTCAGTATTTCCTATCATGAACTATCAGATGGTTATAAGCTCATATTAATATTTTGCTACATTGGCCTACAAAGCTAAGGACACGTCTTGGCTGGTTGAATACAGTTGGGGGATGGGGAAAACGTGAATTCGATTTTTGACTGAACTATCATGTTGCTATGTATGTGGAACACTAGCCCAAAAAGTGAAAGGACACCTGACCTCATGAAAGAATGCGGAGACCAGGAACACGGCGGTCTGAGCTGCCACCTTGTTCAGACCTTTCCTAAGCATGGGCTTGTAAAAGTGTCTGGTGGTGATTGAAAAGGAAAGACCAACAAATAAATGTATTGTAATGAAAGTGGGGAAGTGAAACAAATGAAAATATTGAATCATTGTTGGTTGCCACTTGGGATGAGAAACAGAGACCAAAACACAGGATCATCATGCAAATAAAACCAGTAAACCTCAAACTCACCGGAGGCACCATTTGTGAACTGGGATGTTCCAGTTTGCCCAAAAATAGGGCACAGTTTCTGAGTTCCTGCAGATAGATAACTGTATTAATGGTGAAAGAGGCTAGAAACTAGATAAACTATACACATACATGAATGGGGAGTTTGCATATAACCTACATAATGTGTCCAAAAGATTGTAGATAATAACAATAACAAACTTTATTTGTGTAGCATCTTTTATACAAGAAATTCAGTTTAAAGTCCTTTACAGTGAATCATTTGCAGAATTTAAACGTAAAGAAGGCACTGAATTAAAAATGAAGACAAGAAGTGCAGAAAAAGTGAAAGTAAGCACTGAAGTAAGGCATAAAATAAACTAAACATTTTAAAATTAAAGTAAGTAATAAAAATTCTTCTAATAATAATAACAAATAAACATATGAATAAATTCAGCTAGTTAAGAGATAAAGTGAAGAGTGTTTTTAAAAATATTTAGTGAGCAAGCCCTGCTATCTATTGATCGTGTTCCAGAGCTTTGGGGCATAACGGATAAAGACAGCATCCCTGATTTCCTTTTGGCTGTTACTAACTTTCAGTAGAACTAACGAAGATGATCATACTGATCTCTGATGCAAATAGCTAACCAGGCAGTTGGTGGTGTAGCTCTGTCTGAGTCCATTAAGAGCTTTGTATATAAGGAAAAGGACATTAAAATCAATTCTGTACTGGAAACCAGTGCAGAGCAGCTAATACAGGGCTGATGTCTGCTCTCTCCTCTTATTTCTGGTTAATATAATAGCCAGAAATAATTTCCTGCTTGAAGTCTTTAGTTGAAGTCTTCCAGTGCTTCTCTTAGGGAGGCGAGAAAAGAGTCTGATGATTTGCAGGTAAAGAATGAACTCACCACCAGTCTCTATAAAACTCTCTGTCTCCAAACTGCATCAGCTCAGCCACAAAGTTCATGGAGGAATGGAAAAACCAGTAGAAAAAGATAAGCCATATCAAATGATTGGGCACCTGTAGGAGAAGATGGGGAGATTAGCAGCACTAGTGTTTTGTCCGACACTCCTAAGACAAAGGGAAACACAAACACCACCAAAGACCAGCGACACCACTGCCCTGTTCTCTTGCAGTACTCACAGCGAGCTTCAGGAGGCGCTCCACCATCCTAGACAAATCCATGTTCTGTCACAAAAGAGATATGTGTATAAATGTGTATAAAGTGTATAAATGTAAACGGTCTGCTAGTGCTGCACAATATATCATCTGTTAATCATTAACTTGATATTGGTCTTTTCAATACTGATATCACAAAGGCTGCCTCTAACCAAACATGTATTTTGACTGAGTGTTCAGTCACATCTCCAGGTGAGCGTTACTATGTGTTTTAATATTCATAATAAAATTCATCAGTAAAATTACATCTTTAACCATCAATGGCATTGATTAGCCAAGGCATTTGTAAAAGGCCAAAATTTTTCCCATGACGCTTGTAAATCATAGTTCATAATTCATCATAATTCAGATTCTGTTTATCACCTTGAATTAAGCAGGCTGTTTCTTTTACTGTGGCGTTAAGACTGATTCTCCTATGATTGGCTGCCCTATATTGCTCATTCAAAAGCAAGCAGAACTTCAGAGTGAATGAATAGGATTAACTGCTGTACACTGAAAAAGGAGATCTATGTAAAAATGTTGGTTTTGTGACAAACAAGATTTTTAAAAAATGGGCTGTTTTTGAGCTTGGTTTCCATTTGTGAACTGTATGAATGGGTACTGAATGTACATTTTTAATATTTTAATATATGCTAATATTGTGTCCATATCATTTTGTTTGTATGTCCTGCTCACTGAAATCATGCAGAACAATTTAAGCAATTTCCACTGGGATCAATACATTTTCTGATTCTGAATCTGATTCTGAACAACAGAGCTTCTCTTTATACAATACTTATACAACTATTGTCTTTCCAGATTTCCCCCCTAGTATCCTACCTATTGTATAGTGAATAGTTAGCCTGTATAGTTATCTAATGAAATACAAGATAAAATATAGGCTTCAGTGTAAAACTAAACACTAAACACACTTATGTGAGATAAAGGAAGACTTTTTCTCTTTTTACCATTTTCTATTGTAGTTCAGACTAGAGTGTCCACAATGTAGGATATTACAGATTATTCTGTGCAAAGGAATAATGAACATTTACTGCAGTGAAAATGTGAATGTCACAGCCCAACAGCATGGTAGGCCATTTTTACTGAGGTTTTACCTGAAAAGGCTTCATGGAGTTCTGAACGGTGGGAACCATCCACTAGAAGACATAGAGACCATAACTCATACACAGATTACTGAAGAAGGCTTAAAAAGGTCATTAGTTTTGGTTTGCCTATACTTACCTGTTGTATCAATCCAACTTGCAACTGCATCAAAAATAGCTGTAATAAAAAGAGTAGAAAACTATAACAAGTATGCAATATCTAAATGAGAGGTAAACATATACCATCAATCCAAAGTCCACAGAGGCTCTAATATGTCCACTGAATAAAATGTATACAGTTTGTTTATAATACTTAAATGTATAGTAAAAGATATGTTTAACATATGAGAAATGATTAATATGGCAAGTAATTTCAATGTAGTGGCAATGGAAGACTCAGGTTTGCTGTGGGATTTAAACTCACCATCTCCAAAAGCCTCCTTAAAAGAAATCGCTTGCGTATCCGCGGAGACCGGGGGAAGTTCAGCTCGTAGCACAGTGTTGGAGCAAAAATGAAATAATACATATCTAAGTGGAAAGAGAGGAAAGCAACAGCACATGAACAGAAGCTGTGTATGTGACATGGGATACGTGTCAATACTCCAGGTAAGTCTCCAGAAGTCTTAGGCCCCTGTAATAATAGTTTAAAGCTGTTTATCTGAGCAGTGAGTTTCTTTCTGCAGCCCAAACACACGCCAGCATTAGAATAAATGCAAAATAACAAGAAAGCAGTGAAAAGAACGAAGATTTCTTTTGTTTGTAAAAAGTAGTTGATGGTGTATGAGCTGGTAAGAAGACAAAGGTTTGGATCAACATTTCTCCTCCATACTTCCAGCCACCCTGGAGAGCTCACCCTGTCCATCTCAGGACAGACAAACACATTCATGCAGTCACACATAGGGGCAATTTAGCTTCTCCAATATGTTTCCAAGATATTCGTCTTTGTACTGTGGGAGAAAACTGTGGAACCAGGAGATTAGGTGGAAACCTATGCAGAAATGGGGAGAAACCCCTCAGAGAAAGGATCCAAGACCTTCTCGCTTTAAGGTAACTCTGCTAATCATTGATTTGATTTGATTTGATGTTTCAAAGGCAAAAGTCTTTTGATGCAGGTTTGTGGGAAAAATTTGAAGAATTGTTTTTGACCCAAGGAGCAAAAGGGTCAGTTTTCAGACATTTAGTCAAGTGTGTCCTTTGGTACTGTGTCCCAGTCTGAACTGAGGCATTTCAGCGTCTATTCTGTTCATGCAGTGTAGAGAGATGCAGTAGAAGTACCTCTGTGGGTGAGATTGCCTGGGTAGGTCACATGACTGTGTACTGCACTGCCATTAGCCCTGTGAACGGAAGGACCTACAGAAGAGCATGTACATCAGTGGAGCAGAGAGAAAAGACAAAGACTTTTGCATACAACTTATTATTATGGCAAAATGCAAAAAAGGGGGATAAAAGTGTCAATATTACAATAATATTAAAATGAAGTAGAATGAATTAGAATAATATTACATAATAATAATAATACTAATATTTACTCATTTACTCACTTACAAATCATTTCAGTAATATTTGTATATTCAGGGTTTTTTTTAAACATAATTCTGAATGATGCAAAAATAATCAAGTTTCTGAATGAGATTCCAAATGACCATTTTCAGAATTTTAATTAAATCAAATCACTGATCACAGTCTCTCTCCAGCAGAGGGCAGTATTATAAAGGACATGGATTCAGTTTTATCTCCAGTATCCGCAAAGAGGCAGAGTGGAATAAGTACACTGATCAGCCATAACATTAAAACCACCTGCCTAATATTGAGTAGGTCCCTCATGCTGCTGAAACAGCTCTGACTGTGGTGCACTGTGTGTTCAGACCCCTTTCTATCAGAGTCAGCATTCATCTCTTAAACCACAGTAGCTCTTCTGTGTAATCGGACCACACAGGCTATTCTGCCATTATGGAGATGATTCAGTCATCTAACCATCACATTAATGCCCTTGTCAAATGTCCTTACATTCACACATTTTCCTGCTTCCAGCACATCAGCTTCAAGAACTGACTGTTCACTTGCAGCCTATTATATATCCCACCCCCCTTAACATGTGCTATTTTTATGAAATAACTAGTTAGTCAATTCACTTTACCTGTCAGCAGTGTTAATGTTATGGCTGATCGGTGTATGCACTGTGTGTGTCTGTGTGTGTGTGTGTGCTTGTCATTCAGTTTACTCTTGAAGGAGTGTTTAAATATTCAAACACTAAAAGCCTCTAAAAGTAAACAAAAGCCAAGGAACAAGACACACACACACACACACCAAACATGTTTGGCTTTGCTTCTTTAGTCTAGTGCTTGAGCTATGAGGAAATCTTTGGTAACAAACACTAGGAGTCAGTAGTCACCTAACTCCTTTCTGTAAATTCGTCCCTAACACCTCTCTCAACCTACTCAAACCATATCCAGCTCTATTTTAAGATGAAGTAGACTTGTGATTATGGTTCATGATACACCATGACTTACGATGAACTATACAAATAAACACAACCCTAAAGTGTTGCCAAACAAGAGGCTCTGAATTTACCATCCACCCTAAGAGCAGGAGTGCTGATGCAGAGCCAGTCTTTTTACTGTCCTAACCCCATCAACAAAAGCCATAATGAAGACCTGTATGTGGTTTGAGAGATGTTTTTGGGAATGTACTTAAAGAGAAGATTTAGGTGCCTATTGAGCTCTAGTGTTTGTTAGAGTAGGTCTCATAGTTCAAATTTGCTCTGATTGTAAATGTGATGTTTTGTTAAACACACTGTGTTTAAATGAACAGAAAACATGTTCTGTTGATTGTGCATATTATAAGATCACATATATTACTGTATAAAACCATAAAATGTATTCAAAATGTATAAAATGTATAAAATTGACACTTGAGACTCAATAGCAAAATAGTAGGGGGGTCTTTCCCTGTGGACAAAAATTTGATTTCAGTTTATCCACCCCCCATTGACATACACTTTGTTTCGTTTCATGCATTAACCACCCATAGATAAACACTTTCTTTCTTTTCTTTCTCTTTTGTCTGTTGTTCCCTGTTGACAAACACAAGAACTTTAATTTATTTAGTTCATTGCTCCCCCAATCAACAAACAAAAGTTATATTTTATCATTTTTTAATTATAAGATTTTTTTTGTTGACTCACATCCCCACTGACAAAATCTGACAGTTAGGAGAATTTCTTTTTTTAATTTTCAGTCTAGCTCACTTTAGTCCTGTTCTGTTCCACCCACTAGCCCCACTGTGTTGGGATCCTCCACATGACACGTATTCCTCAGATCCCCTGTGTTTTTGTGTGCACAGGAGAATTAAAAAGCATCTCTATGACACTTAGAAATGTTGTTTAAGGATCTGGCAGATCACATGTTTTTTCCATGCTCCCGCTTCATGTAGTGGCAGTAATGTGATTCACAGGGTTAAATCGCCACGGACTTAAATTGCCACCATCTGTCACGTAATGACGTCTTGCCTGTGGACTGGAAAGTGAGAATAATCAAATTAAGCAATGAACGAGGCGAGTGAGCGTTCAGACGTGATGTCTTGTGCCAGAAGGGTCTCATGCAGAGTAATGAAGAGACTCTTATGTGGCCAAGGTCAACCGAAGAATGAATATTTAATCGCCCTTCAGAGCTAATGTCGGATTCTGAGTAAGCACAATGAAACAAATGAGGTGGCTGAACCCGAACAAGCGCAGATGAAAGAGAATCCAGGGGGCCATCTTTCTTTCTTCGTCTGTTCTTTGGTTGACTTGAAAAGAAGGGCAGGCATACTTTAAGTGACTGCTTGCACATTCATCTCTGTACATTTGATATGATGGCTGTGTGTGAAAGTGACGATTTGTCACTGTCAACACAGCTCATCACACAAAGTGCACCACACTTCACAAAATAACCGGTATGATTGCAGATGTGTCTTGGCACCATCTGGAATAAGTAAGAAAATTTTTACAACCTGTTTACAACCCAAACTCTATACCGGGGGTCCACAGTACTGATCCTGGAGGATTGGTGGTTTAGTGGGTGTGTTTGAGGAGGGAGCTACTAAACTGTGCAGGACCAGTCCATGCATTTACAGCATGATACAGGATAAAAAGGCCCAAATGTTTTTAATTTGTAAATTTAGCACAATTCTCAAGCATTTGTATGAGTGCCATTGCTATATTGTTCACTATAAGAATTTACATTCTATGCATCAAAAGTTTGGGGACACTTTTTTCAAATAATTTAACAGGTAAATGTTTTATTTGTTGGTTCAGAATAAGTAATGATGTCAAAGGGTCATACCTTTATAATAATGCTAAAATCCAGTTTCCCAGTAACCTTTTCAGGTGTTTAAACCACCTTTGGGCCAAAATAGTTTTAGCATGTTTTAACTGAAGTAAACCATCATTACTTAGACACAAACTATCCTCCTTTCCAAGGAAGACACTTGCATGAATATCAAGACTGTGAATGAAGCCTTGAATACAGGCACATCCCAATGACTGACTATAATGCTATAAGTATTATATATTTGCTATAAGCTATAAGCGGATTGTGTGTGCTTGGTTGTACTCACAGGAGTTGGATCGGGACATAGTGCGGGCTTTGGCATGCCTGATCTCCCTGCACCATTTGTTGACGTCCTTGTAGGAGTAGAGCTTTAGGAGGAGGATGGTGTACACCCCCAGTGAAAGGACGCCACCCACTGCAAACACACACACACCACAACCTACTTCTACTAATACAATAAGGCGCATGTTTTAAAATGTTTAACCAAAGGAGAAATTAAGGTGCCCATGTGTGGGCTTGATGCCGTAATAGCAAAAGTCAGAGACCAGCCACTTGTTTATGGTGTTTCTGATCAAAACCCAAAATTGTATGCATATTTAAAAAGTAATGACACCCCATAGCTTTGGCTAAGTCCAAGTTCATCTTTAAAAAAATTTTAAATCTCACCTGGAGTCATGGAGTGGACTGTAAGCACAGTGGCTGCTGGAAAGCACAAAACGGAACTAAGGTTGACACAATGAAGGAATGTTCCAGTACCCTCTGAGATGGTGCCCTGAATGGAGAAACCAGGGCAACAAGATGTCAAGGCTTGATATATCTCTGCAGGAGGTTATGTCTCACTATGACTGATTATTTGAAATCACAGCTCCAACAAGAAGCACTTGGTTGACAGATTTCACACACGGTTTCACAGATGTCTCTATTGGTCTCAGTGATTACAGTGTGACACTCACCACGGCCAGCCTCCGCTCCGTGTACAGAGCTGCCATTATAAACACATTGGACACTGCAAGAGCAAATCCACAAATCAGACACACTTCATAATATTATGGTGTGTAACGTACAGCAGGCAAGCTGAATGCTGCATGGAAACGACTGGCTTCAATTAGACAGCTGCAGCTCACTATTCAGCACAGTTTAGCTTAATGAATAGATCTGAATTTGGGCCTAATAGAGGCAGAAGAGTGAAGGGGCATAAAAGCCAGTGGTCCAAAGGAGAGATGAGAAACATTACTTCACTGTAAACCCTAATGCTGAAATGTTATTCATGGATTGAGTGACGAAAGACTAGCAGCTATACTGAAATAAACATAGTGTGTTCAGTTTCTCAGCTTTTTAAGTTTATGAAACTGGCAACTTCTGATTTACTAGAGTGATATTTGCAGTTTTAAGTAAAAAGAACTGTCCTTGAGAGATTTACTGACACTTAAATAACATCACATTTTTACATCTGTTGTCATAATGCTGATTCCCAGCATTCCTAGCACTTTCTTGGTTTCAAATAAAGGTAATTTTGTAAAGCTAGTGTGAATTTTACTGGTATTTATCAATTGTTGCTGTCCAAACAAAAACATGCTTCTTAAACTAGCTAACGTTACAGCTTTACATGAGAAGACGTTAATCAAAATCTGTGTAAATAAGTGTTATTCTAAATGTTTTTTTGTACATTTCTTTTGGTCCATTCATCATTAAATGTTGCGTTAAAGGCTGTGTTAAACTGATGTAGAGAAAACAATACACGTAATACTTTTTTGATTAATGTTCTGTGATAAAAGTTCATTAGTGGCTTCTGTTTTCATCCCCCTATTAACCGTATGTATTCCTTAGCCAAATGTGCCCTGCGGGATTACCGATCACAAGGCATGGAGCAGGCCAGCTGTACGGGTCCTTTAGAAAGAGGGAGACCACCTGGATGGGGTCTACCAGTATGCCATATCTGTGGAGAAGACAAGAGACAAAGAAACATCAAGCACATTTACTGCCACTGTTGCCTGTTCTTGTCTAAGAAATCGATGAAATTTGAGTCCTGCTGAACACCTGACAATGCTCTGGATGGCAAAAAAAACAGTGTAGAGACACACAAACAGATATATGGCAAGGCCAGTATGGTGACACCCAAGGTGAGACATGGTCATGACCTTTGTGGTATGAAGTTGGAACTTTAGGCCAGAAACATACCCAATGCACATACACACACAAATAATGACAATATTGCAAACACATGGTCCCTCTGTACAACTCACTGTGCATTCTTATGTTCCTGTGGTTCTATCAGTACTCAAGGTGGTGATGCATGACAAATCAGGGTGTCTTCAAATACTTGGCCTGTTGCTGTAGTTGCCCTTGCTGCAATGCACATAGTGCAGCTTGCACTTGTATTGTGTTAAGAATACAAGAATTGTCAAAACACAACAATAGATAGTATTTGCGTAGTATTATGCATTTGTTTTTGTATGTTTCACTATGTTTTCCGTTTCTGTTGTAATGGTTGTGGTTTTTGGGTCAAAATGAGCTAAAGCATCAAGAACACTCCTGACTAGTTCTCATGGTGCATAGTGGTCATGCATGTTGGGTAGGACTGGCAACATAAATTCAGTAAATAACTTAATAAAAGTTAGACATGCTAGTGAAGTGAAAGTGACTGTCATTGTGAACAAACCCTGTCATGCAAAGTGCACCACAAGGAAATGTCACCTCTGCCTTTAACCAGTTCACACATGGAGCAGTGGGCAGCTATCAAGAGCATCTGGGGAGCAATGTGTAGGGACGATAGCTTGCTCAAAGGTGCCTTAGTTGTGCCTGGGCTCAGACTCGAACCTGCGACCCTCAGATCACATGGGCAAGTCCCTAACCACTAGGTCACCACTGCCCACTAAAGGAGTCCTACATAGTGGGTGGAACTGAACTGAGCATTGCTTAAATTAGGAGAAATAAAACGAAGGAATTGTGCAAATATATTTTAGTGCCCAAACAATGTGAATGCACAAACGTACAACCCGAAAGGGTTTTTTCTGAGAGTGTACTGCACACTTACTTTATAAGATTCTCCAGGAAAAGGCGTGCGTTAGACAAAACCTATAAAAGAAAGGGTAAAGAAATGTCAGTTTACAAACTGCTGTGGTTAATGATTTGTTTTTCTTTACTTCCTGATTACCAATGTTTATCGCATGCTCTAGAGTTGTAGAGATCTTCGCTATCACAGGGTGGAACTACATAGAGATCAAAGTCTTCAACAACACAACACAACACAAAGCACCTGGCGCTATTATCAGCCAATCTGTCCAGACCCTGATAAAGGCAGCTGTAAAACAGGATACTCTCAGCTAACACCATTTCATGTATCTAAAGAAACACAGCACGGCCTGTAGCGTTACCCTCTGTAACCTATTATATCAAAAGTCTGGCAAAAGATCAAACATGCAGTTTCACCACATCACAAATGTACTTGATCAGCCAAGATATGTTTGATGTCTAATGTTTGCTTCTTTGATTTTACAAGTAGATTTTCACCAATCGTTAATTTTTGTGGCCAATTCCAATTTCTTTACAGCCAAATTGACCAATTCCCTATTTTCTTTACCTGACGCACACAAATAAAATGCAAGACGACAGGCAATTTAGCACAATGACTCATGTGTAATTACCCTGCAACGCTGTGGTAGTAGCAGCATTCAGCAAATCAGCGCTTACCCCATACCATGTTGTAACTCAAACAGACCTGCTTTCTGATACTGTATGACACACTTTTGCTTGCTACTATTAGGTTATTGTGGGGTAATATATTTATGGAGTGTGTAGGTATAAGCTTCCATTACTTGATTGATTAGGTTAAGTGAATGAAACTTTTTCTCATTTGTACTATAAGAAAAATACCAATAAACAGATTATTAGAAAAGGGAAGATGTGCATGATGTGCATAACACTGCTGCAGTCGCTGCATGACAGAGTTGGGCATGTTGCCAACACCAGCCTGACCTTATTACACCAGCTACAAGACTGATGTTTTCACACATCCACGCAACAGTGGTTACCTGGAGACTTCAAGCCTCCTACTTCCAGTGCATTTCATTAAAGTTGATCATCTTACCTTCACACAAGCATTAGCACTCACATCAAACATCTGACCAACATTATTAAAGATCCTTTTGTAGGATTTATGATACTTTAAGCTAAAAGCTAAGCTAAAAACTTTGGTTGATGCAACATTTATTTATTTATTTATTTATTTATTTATTTATTTCACTGTGAAGACAGAACAAATGATAGAAATCTCATTGTTTTACTGATTCATGATATGTGTATTGTTATAATAAGAAGAACATGCACCAACTGTGTAAATGACGTCATTAGTACAAAGAGAATGTATATGATGTGGTCAAGCCAAATTGGGTTTTCATGAAAGCCTTCTTGAACGTTCTTCCCTTTTGCAAAATAAAGATAGATGTGATGAATCTACAAAATATGCATAGGTTTACATGATGGGTCAGGACTTGAACCTGTGGCCTTCTGTTTACAAGGGCAATGTCTTAACCACTAGGCCACCATTGCCCACTAAAACAACTTTTCTTGGTAGTATATGGAACCGTTTTTGCTCAGTGAGAAAACGTATTATTTAGTGAATTCTTAATTCTTAACTAAAATGAAGTCAATATTAAAATTATGTGGTGATGAAGTGTTGGTCGTTACACAGGATTTATAGGATAATGAGGCATATTAAATTTAGGCACATACGCATCATATATCAAGAAATCACCAGGTCGAGATAACCTTAATGTAAGAATTACTATTTCCATTTATGTATTATGGAAAACAAAAACAAAAAGACTTTCTGCACAGCTCTAATGATCCCACTGAGGACTGCCCTCTCTGCAAGCTCTACTTTCCTCCTCTGAAATCTCCTCGTACCAGCAGTTTCCCACTTAACGTCCATAATTATTCATTACAGAGGCACAAAGCATTCTGGGATGTTCTGAGGGGGTACGATGAGGGGAAAAAAAGAGAATCCCAGGGAGGACATCAGTGTGATCTTGTTTCAAAGACGGGATTAATATTGGCTCTGAAATTGCCGTTCCCTCCCTGCAGCCGCTCCGCTTTCTTTTTCTCAGCAGTTCAAGGGGAAATAGCTGTTTATTTTTAGAGACATGTGGCACTTCCAAACGACCATTAAAGTAATCCTCTGAAAACGTTTAAGTTTTGATTAGTGCGCAAAGCTTTAAGAGACGTCTCAGTACTCAGAGGACGGACGGCCTGCCATTCCCTGAAGAACTCAGACTACTCATACAGTCTTATGCTTATATTACACCAAAAATGTGGAATCATCAGTCAGAAGTTTGGAAGCGTCACTCTGAAGTTTGGAATCACCATTCAAAAGTTTAAAATCACCACTCAGAATCACTGTTCAAAGCTTGGAATCACCCTTCACAATTTGATGTCACTTGTCAGATGTCTAGAATCCCCATTTAAAAATTTGCAATCAACATTAAAAAGGAATTAAATAACTATTTAAAAGAATTATCGTTCAAAAATTTGGAATCACCAAACACAGGTTTAGGAGCATTTCTCCAAAGTTTGGAATTACCACACAAAAGTTTGGAACCACTGTTTAAAATCTGAAATTGCCCTTAAAAATGGATTCACTGGTCACATGCCTGGAATCACCATTTAAAATTTGGAATCACTATTTAAAAGTATGTAATCACCGTTTGAAATTTGGAATCACTATTTAAAAGTATGTAATCACCGTTTAAATGTTTGTAATTATCATTCAAAAGTTCGGAATCAATGTTTTTTAATTAGTATAAAAGCAATCTGGTTGCAGATAAATGTATTAATTATAAAATATGCTATTCCTCACTCAGATAATTGAAAGGAAGCAGTAAAAAAATTAAAAAAATTAATTTAGAATGCTGAACAGAGCTTGAAGATTCAAAAGATATAAAATTCATATACAGAATATCCTATATTGTAAATATAATATAAATTAATACTGTATAACACAAATGATAATATGATACTTGACTTCAAAAATTGTTAGTGAACTAGAGTGGCATAAACACCATGTTCAGCTGAACAGCATTCTCTGAAGGTTGCTGGACTCAGAAAGTGGTCTGTATAACTCCCTGTGGGTGTGTGCCAACAAGAGGCCCGTGGGTTTATGGTGTGTCAGGGGTCACTGGGTGAGAAAGTGGGGTAAAGGCTGAAGAGGATATGAGTGGGCACTGTGTGATGACAACATATCAGTGGGCAGGTCAGTAAGAGGACTAACTTTTCAGCACGGTCATTAAATATAATATAATATAATATAATATAATATAATATAATATAATATAATATAATATAATATAATATAATATAATAT
>JBBPDA010000138.1:3345309-3365924 GCA_037974385.1 Arnoldichthys spilopterus
ATAGATAGATAGATAGATAGATAGATAGATGGATGGATGGATGGATGGATGGGTGGATGGATGGATGGATGGATGGATGGATGGATGAATGGACGGACGGACGGCCAGATAAATAGATAGCTAGACAGACAGACAGACAGACGGACAGATAGATGGATGGATGAATGGACGGACGGACGGACAGCCAAATAAATAGATAAATAGACAGACAGACAGACAGATGGATAGATTTTTGACATTTTCTCTCTCAGCAGTCGAATACATACACATACACTGTGAATAAATAAAGATTCAACGTGAAAATTCATATCTGAATGTGCGTTTTTTTATAAGCATGTAAAAGAAAAACGAAATGCTTGTAAACAAAACCACACGCTTATTTGTTTTCGCTAAGACCAGCAGAGTGTGTGACAGGAAACTAACCAATCAGGTTAAGGCTTTTGACGCAGGTAGACCAATGACGTGGAAGACAGGCGCTCTCGGTAACAGTCACGTTTGGTTTACGCGCAGTTGAATGGAAACCAATGAGGAGGGATAGTGTGCGAGAACCGGTAGCATTTCAGTACAATTACAGCCACAGTTCGCCATTACATACGTCTGCTCACTTTAGCCTAGATGCGTTTATATTAATAGACCGTTTTGCTTTTAGCAAACTGGAACCTCGAAAGATATGAAAAAGGTGAAAAAACGCCAACAGCTGAGCGGGACCAGAAGTGTGAACTGCAGCAGCAGCAGCAGCAGCAGCAGTCGAAGACACGAAGGTAGGCAGTGTTATACCTTTCGTGTGTTCTTAGGTGATATAAAAGTTTATAGATTTGCGTTGGATGTTGAGATGTTATTTAATTTAAGATACACCTGTTTCTGATGTTGAGTAGAGCTTGCTGGCTGGCTAACTGGGCTATACCCTATAACGTCGCCAGCCTTAGTGACGTGTCCCAGCTACGTGGAAACCACGGAGAGACAGCGTGGTGACAGCTCCGCTACCCCAACAACATACATTAGAGAAAGAAAAAAACCTGCGCTTTATTTAGGGACTCCGTAAGGCTCTACAGTGCTGTCTGTGTGTTTTTTTTTTTTTTTTTTACAATCCACTGACAAAGTAAAAGTGACTATTTGTCATTGTGAACACACCCCATCACACAAAGTGCACCACAGTGAAACCTGACCCCTGCATTTAACCCATCACACGTGCACACCTGAAGCATTGGGCAGCAATCAGCAGCACCCGGGAAGCAGTGTACCAGTATCTCGGGTACCTGGGCCAGGTCCTGAACCTGCGACCCTCCGATCACATGGGCAAGTCCCTAACCACCAGGACTTTCACTGACCCAGAGCAGCCATGAGCGATCAGCGGCGCTTGGGGAGCAGTGCACCTTTCTCAAGGGTACCTTAATGGTACCTGGTCTGGGACGTGAACCTGTGATCCTCTTGTTCAACCAGTCACCCAAAGCTTATTGTTTAGGTGTCCGTGATATGGACTGACCATAACGACCTAGATCATGTTCTTTCTTCATCTACCTAGCCAAATTTTATATGTAGCACAATAATCTTAGTTATTCCTTCCTAACAAAATGCATGATCAGCCATAACACAAACAACACTGACTGGTAAAGTGAATAACATAGACATGTTTATTTAATTACAGTGGCAGATGTCAGAGGGGTGGGATGTATTTTGCAGGAAGTGAACAGTCAGATCTTGAAGTTGATGTGAACACACAGTGCACCACAGCCACCTGTTTCAACAACATGAGGGACCTATATAATATTAGGCATGTGGCTCTTATGGCTCAATCTTATGGCTGATTGGTGTATACAATAGTGGGCTTGGTCGTGAGATGCTACAGTTTGCTGTGGCTAAATGCTGCTACAAATAAAATATTTCCATTGGTTTTAATGACCAACTTAAATGTATTTTGTAATACAGAGTTTTATGCCTGCAACAAAATAGAAAATTGAACAGAGATGTGTTTTTCCCCTGTATTACATCACCTTACCTTTTCATTACACTTTTAATCATTTGGGAACTAAAGAGACTAACTGTTGCCCATTTGCAAGTGGAATTTGTGCTCATTTGTGGTTGAGATAAGACTTAATAGCTGCTTAATAGTCTGTGGTCACTTTTGTCTGATTCTCCTTTTCATGTAGCTCCATTTTCAACATTAGACATTTCTGGACTGCTGGCAGGTCAGTCAATCACAAAAAATGAAAATAATAATAAAAAAAAAACTGCCATCATCTCTTCTTCCGTTCTCTTACTTTAATGTCCTTCCTGTTAATCATAGCTCCATTGTTTCACATGTTTTATTGGCTGATGATGGGATTACTAATTCAATGTAAACAAGACATTTCAGAAGCAAATGTTCCATCAACCATATCATTTTCTTCTTATTTTCCAGAGCATGTGTCCCGGAAGAAACAGAAACTTGTGGACATTCACGAGGCGCTGAACAGTGACCCAGTGGATATTGAGACCCTGCGGAGAGCAGCTGTTAGTGAGGGAGGCTTGCTGACCGATGATGTCAGAAGGAAAGTTTGGCCCAAGCTGCTCAGTATCAATGTGTATGACCTGCCTGGCAAACCTGGTAAGTGTGTTAAGTGCTGTATATTAGAGTCAGAGCAGTTAATCATTGTCATAAAGGTTTGTGGTGGTTTCATGTCTTGTCTCTCATTTGTTCTTGGGTATTCCTTATCCTCCTTTCATAGCTAAAAATGTCAGGGAAAACCATAAAGACTGCAACCAGGTGCTTCTAGACGTGAGACGATCCATGCGGCGTTTCCCAAGAGGTAACTTTGAACTCCCGGTGATTAGAAAAGTTCACTTGCATTTACTGACCTCTACAATGTCACATGGTTATTGAGAAACAAGCAGCATCCAGATAACTCTTGGACACTTGGGAAAAGTATGTTATTGGCTCATTCTCAGAGGTCTGATTTCAGTCCAGAGAAGCTAAGAAGCTGTTCTACTTCAGCTTCTAAGTGTATTTTATTATTATGTTGCCTATATGCTCATCATTCTCCCCTTAGGGGCACTTAAGTGAAAACCATGGTCAGTAACCAAGCTGGGTATCTGGGTGCATCCCTAAAAATGAGTAAATTCTGACATTTTTAACAAATGTCATCTTTTTTTAAATACTTTAATTTAAAAAAATAAATAAATAATTGAAAATTAACAAAATCAAATGATGTTACAATTAAAAAGCAGAAAAGAAATACAAAGATAGATGAGATGATTTTGTCACATTTATTTTTTGAATATTATGACCTGTAAATGAATAAATTTTAACATAAGTTGTATATTTAAATTTATTACGTAGAAGTTAAGAAACACAGATCTAATGTTACTGCCCGTACTGGGATCCACAAACACCCTCGTTCTAAGTAAAAGTGGGCAGGAAAAGTAAGAGATATCAGTGTAATTATTCACATTCTAATTTAAAATTAGCTTAACAACTTTGCCTATATCTCTCTCTAGTCGGGCAGTGGTGGCCTAGTGGTGGTCAAGTAGTGACATACTAAAAACGATAGTAAAAAGGCATAGTAAAAACGAAACGACGTTCCTCCAGGACCATGGTGCAACACAAGAGCAGAACAGAACAGAGCGCAAGTGCAAACAGGACAGAACACAAGAGCAACAATATAACTAAACTTAACTAAACAAAAATACAACTAAACGAGACTAGACAACGTTAGTGCAATTGACAATGGCTACACTGAGGATAAATACAGTATTTGACCGGTACTGTATTCAAGCAGCAGAGGTGTGCAAAGATGCAGAACAGAGTTTACATGTGCAAAGAAATGCAGGACATCAATAAATATGCTGTTGATAGCTGCCCGCTGCTCCACTTGTACACATGCGATGGATTAAATGCAGAGGTCACATTTCATTGTGGTGCTTGAGTGTGTTCACGTTGACAAATAGTCACTTTCACGTTTCTCTGTCAGGGATGCGTTCAGATGAGAGGGAAGTTCTGCAGGAGCAGCTGACTGACATCATTCTAGATGTTCTGAGGAGAAACCCTCAGCTGCACTACTACCAGGGTTACCATGATATAGTAGTGACCTTCCTGCTGGTAGTAGGAGAACGGATGGCCGTAGCAATGGTCGAGAAGCTGTCCAATCATCACCTCAGGTTTGAAGATAACAACCCCCCTTGTCTTTGTAAAAGTCTGGCAGTTTTTATTCAAAGCATTTAGTATATCAGTATGTTATGGAGGATCTGGACAACAGTGAGTCATTTCTTTAAGGTCCTTGTATCTACACCTATCAGCTCCACTTGCCATTTAGGTACACTGTAAAGTTTACAATTACAGACTGCAGTCCATCTGTTTAACACTTGTTCGCCCCTTTTACCCCACAGGAGCATGTGCTGCAAAGACTGGATAAGGCACAACAGCGCTGCTGGAGTTTTTAAATATTGTGTTCACTTACTATCCACTTAACCGGACATGCCTAACCTGTCTGACCACTTTGCAGATTTAAACTTACTGATAATGGTTCATGTGATGATGCTCAGCTTGTTTTATTCATATTCACGCCCTTTATCACTGCTCACTTTCTCGTCACAGGGAACTTTGGGCAGTTTGGGTTTGGTGGGTGGACTAGTCATTGCGCATCTTTGACAGTGAGGTTTTTTAAAGCATCAGAAGCACTGATGTGTGTGATCCACTCTGTGCAGCACATGCACACACACATTAACATGCCACTTTAATGACAGTGTCATCGCTGTGCTGAAATTGATTCACCACCCACTGAATACCTACTCACTGTAGCTCTTGGGGGTACTAACCATTGATGAAAGTGATAAAGTGAATGAGGAACTGATGGAGAGAAACAGATGGACTACAGTCTGTGATTGTAAACTACAAACCACATTTCCTGAAAAGTTTGGGTTTTTCACAAAAAGCAATAAATGTGTGATTTATTAATCATTTTTATTTCACTGATACAAGTTTAAAGAAGTCATTTTCAATTTTTTCACTGCTCACTGTAAATGTATTTTGTAAATTTAGAATTTGATGCCTGCAACACACTCAAAGTTGGGGCAGTGGTGTGTTTACCACAGCTTTATCACCTTCCCTTTTAATTACACTTTTTATTGTTTGGGAACTGAGGAGACTAATTGTTGCATTTCTGCAAATGTAAAGTTTGTCAATTTTTGTTTGATACATCTGCTCAACAGTCCGTGGTGGCTGTTAATGAAGCTCCATACAATTTTAATGTGTGATAGATCTGGACTGTCTACGGAGCCATGCTGAATGAGGCCTGGAATTGTTTTGAAAATGGACTACCAGAGACTTTTTGGGAAAAGACGCTGCCTTGATGGCAGAATATGTCTAAAATCCCAATTATCTGTGTCAATCTGTGTCAGTTAGACCTTCACACCCATCCCATCGACACTGATAACCCCCTGTACCATGACAGGTGTTGCAGTGTTGCCTGAAAACAGTCTAGATTGTCCATTTCATCTCTGACACAGAGGGCTCGAATTCCATTTTTTCTTTAAACAAAAAATGGTGGACTCCTCTGACCAACGCACATTTCTACTATCTTTTATTCTGTCTGAAATGAGCTTGAGTACAGATAACTCAGCTGTGTTTTTGTATACAGTTGAGCTTGGCTTTCTCTTTAAGATTGAGTTTCAGATGCATTATCACAGTCTAAGGTTGCCCATGTTCAGCAGTGTTTTTTAGCCTTGCTCTATGCAAACTGAGATTTCTCTGGATTCCTTTCTGGATTCTCTGGGTCTTTTCACAGTATTATGTGCTGTAGATGATAAAATACTTCTATTATTTCTAATCTTATGATGACAAATGTTCTTTTTAAACTGACTGACAATTCTCTTATGACGCTTGACACAAAGTGACAAGTCTTCTTATTGTAGAACGTTTCAAAATGGTATAACTTGAATATTCTACATTTACATTTACTCATTTGGCTGACGCTTTTATCCAAAGCGACTTCCAGGACAGAGGAAACAATCAAGCATTCGCATTGCATAGATCAACAATATTCTCTACATCGTCACTCTTATTTTGCTCCATCTCAACTTTTGTGAGTGTGTTACAGGTTTCAAACTTTACATTTGTTTATATTTATCATTTAAGTTGATCAGTGAAAACACTGGAAATCTTGTTTTTATTGCAATGTATGAAAAATCCCAACTTTTCTGAAAATAGGATTTGTTATTAGTTATTAACTGGAGATTATAAAATGGAATAGGGATGTGGGTAGAAGGAAGGTGAATGTGGCTTATTGATAATATAATACAAGGAGGAATTGAAATAGGATTTTGTGTTTGTTGAAGCAAGTCCAGGCAAGGTTTTTCTAGCTTTTTAATGCTGATTTAATTTGATTTTTAATGTTGAACCACCATTGTAATTTCCCTTTAGTCCAAGCCTTGGCTTAATCTATGTTTAGGAAACCAGCCCTTTATAAATTTACTCCATGACACATATTGGCACTGTACATTCTATCAGTTACTGTTACTATGAACTTGTATATCAACTTTATCTCAACAGCTGTTTGCTGTATGTTTGCATAGGGACTTTATGGACCCCACTATGGACAGTACCAAACACATCCTTAACTACCTGATGCCCATTCTGGAGCAGGTCGATCTTGAGTTACATGACTTCATGTTGAGGTAAGACTGATTTGAGTTGTGCTGATTAATGGTTAATGTTAAGTTTACATAGGCTTCTTTTAGAATTTCCAGATGGACCATCTAGACTGTTATTTGTCATGGTATGGGGGTGCATCATTGGTCACAGTGTGTGTGATTTGCATATCTTTGAATGTACAGAGGCATATATTGTGATTTTAGAGAGACATATGTTGCCATCAAGGTGGTGTGTTTTTTTGGAAGTCTGTGTCCCAGCTTTTTTAAGTGTAATGCAAAATACATTTAAGCTGTCCAGTGAAAACACTGGAAATGTTTTGGGTTTTGCCCATTATAAAAGGTTCGAGAAAATGAACAAAATAACAGATTCTTGTTTTTACTGTATTTTAGAAACTGTCCCTACATTTCTGGGAATGAGGTTTGTACATGCAGGCATCATCCTTAAAAGTCATAAAGAGTAGAATACACAGTGTAACCTGTAAAATAAAGAATTTACTTCAAAATGCCCTTCCAGTTTTTCGTAAAGTCCAAACTTTAATTGCTCTGACTCCGCTTAGAATTCTTTTTATCTAATTTTTGTATCGACTTTTTTTTCTCCATCTGTTGCATGATTCTTTCTAGTTTTAAACAGTTGATCAATAGCTAAATGTCAAATAAATATCAGTACCTGTTTATTAGTTTGGTGCTCTTGTATTAGTCTGTTTGTGAGGACTGGTTCTTAAAATCTAGATGTGACGTTTACTCTCATCATACTGATGACAATTTTGACAATAATCAAAACAGCATAATTATACATTTAGTAATAAAATATGAATATTTAGTTGTGGTGCACTGAAATGATAATCTTTTAGGACACAATGGGCTAAAAACTTAAATAAAATCCCCTCAGACTAAATAAAAACTTACTTAAATTCAAGTATGTAGTCTATAGTATTTGCCACAAAATCACACATCTCCAACACAGAGATCAATTATCCATGACAATGAGATTTATAATGATTAGTTATAATTTGCTATAATTTGTTAAATTTTCCATTTGAGTAGTTTTTTTATTTCATAAATTGTGGCTACGGGTATTGACATGCTAGCCAGGGCTTAATAGCTTCTGTCACTTTGCAGTGTTCTCCTTATTAGCAGGTTTCTAAGTAGTGTCTTGAACAATGGAGAAGCTGTACCTTGTGTTGATTCTTGTGGCCAACATTTTTCACTTTATTTTTATCTGCTAGTGTGTTAACTGTGTGCTGACCAGTGTGGAAGACTTAAGGAAACTGAAGTCTGAAGTTAGCATATTTCATTGCAGGCCTATTTAACCTTTTTTATTTAGTCTGTTTTTGTTGATTATTAATTAATTACTTTATTTTTGCAAATTATTTATTTTTATCTTTACTTTATCTCTTTTTTGTTTGCAGAAGTTTTGGTGCATTCTTAATATTTGATTATACAATGCATTTGTAATTGGCTTCATATTTTCCACAATTTTTTTCATAGAAAGTCTGACAAATGTCCTAATTTTGAGATCCTAAAGCTGGCAGTTGTGCACAAAGCATATTGCTTGGGTCTTGCTGTTATTTTGAGCCGTTTGTCTCCTGAGAGAAACCTATTGAAACATGCAGTGCTTCTCTTGAGAGGTTGCTCTCCTGAGAACAAATTACTTAAGCATGCGGCTTGCAAGACAAATATAAAGGCTCTACTTTGGAAGTGTGTAGGTAAATAGCTGTGGTCTGTTTCTACAAGCCTACTGAGTAAATACGCTTTGGTTTTGTGCGACTTTCTCCCCTAGGGGGCAGCAAAGTGTGGCTTTAGCTTTAGCCACATTCTGTGAACTCATGCTGTCATACGTCCTCTCAAGCTTCTACTGCCTATAGCTCTGTTTGAACCAGCACTATTGCTCAAGTTTGAGGCAGAGAAGCTGAGAGTGGGAAAACGAGCAGCTGATGTCCTAATGTCGCTTTGTCATTTTGTGCAAAACACACTTGCAAGGACACACGACTGGCATATAAAAAGTCTGGTGTCAAAGCCAAAAGTATCTTGCTGCAACCATTACCCTGTGAGGCAGTGGTGGTGTAACCATTAGGGAGTTCCCCCTGTGACCTGAAGATCGCTGGTTCAAATCCTGGTACGAGTACCACTGAGGTACCTGTGAGCAAGGTACCGTTTCCATGCACTGTGCCCAGAGCACTGCCCACGTCAGCTACTCATTACTTCTACACAGATGGGTTAAATGCAGAGGTCAAATCTTGCACTGTGCTGTGCTGTGGTGTGTTAACAATAACAAATAATGACTCACTTTTTGTAAGCTGTGGAGCTCCACAGTATGTGGACACATGTGATAGTGCCTACTAGATGATGCACGACCACTCAAGTCGAAAACTTGAGAAACCTTTTTGTAATTAATCCCTATAACCTGCTCGTCCTCACAGTTACTGTAATGCACCAAGTATTATGAAATAATGTTATGTTTTTTATCAATAATACTAAAGAGGTGGATCGCTGGGTAACACTATAAGTAGTTTTACTTCAGAGTGGATGGAACAGTGTGGACCATTTAACCATGTCAATTAAATTATGCCGTATAAACCATAAACCACTGTTAATTATTACGAACAACGTATAATGTTTATTTCTCAGCTTCATACACCGTAACAATATGAACACAATTTATATTTTAAGCGTGTGGAGGCCTAGTGGTGAGGACGCTGCCTTTGGGACCTGAAGGTCGCAGGTTCGAGTCCCGGCCCGGGCACTACTGAGGTACCCCTCAGCAAGGTACCGTCCCACTACACTGCTCCCCGGGCGCTGTTGGTAGCTCCCCGCTGCTCCATGTGTGCACGTGTGATGGGTTAAATGCAGGGGTCACATTTTGTTTGCTTGAGTGTGTTCACGATGACAAATAGTCACTTTCACTTCACTAATATTGTTTGTTTATTACTTTTTTTATAAAAACGTCATCTTTCATAATCATCTGTCTTTTTTAAACTGTTTCTGTCAGATTCAGTTTATGACAATACAGCAGATAAATCAAAAACAGCCTTTGCTTTTAGCGTGGAAGTTGGAGCTCCACACCTTACACTGGCTGCAGACAGACCCTTCTTTTCAAACCAGCTGTGAGCCAATGTAATGAAAGTGAAGGTGACTTACTTGTCATTGTGAACACACTCAATCACACACAGTGCACCACAACGAAATGTGACCTCGTCATTTAACCCATCACGTGTGCACGCGTGGAGCAGTGGGCAGCTATGAGTAGTGCCCCAGGGAAGCAGTGTAGTGGGACGGTACCTTGCTCAAGGAAACCTCAGTGGCACCTGGGCCTGGGTCCTACTCACGAAGCCACCACAGCCTCGGGAGGTTCAGTGGGGATTCAGTGCTCCTTTTTTGTCAGTGTCATAGTGTTTTCTGGCTGCTAGCTGGATAGTCAGCTTTCTGCCATTGCATGTGAATTTGTAAAGGCTTGTTTAGTCATTTTATTTCTGCGCAAACCATTTTCAAGTTCCTGCAAGTCTTTTGAGAGGAAACTCTGGTCTATTTTATCATTCTTATCTAGTCTGATACGTGTAAGGCAACATTGCTTTTAAACCACTGTACTGTGTATGATGTGCAAAAACACACTCATACTGTTTGATTTTTCATGCATAATGCAATGCATCTTAGGCAGTGTGTGTGTATGCCTGTGTATGTGTGTGATGGCATGTATTTAAGCACAAACCTGTAGTTCGAGTCAGCTGGAAAGGACTCTGTTGCGTGCTTATTCCCCAGCCTCGTATGTAAAAGGAAGTTATTTTTAATGGCTTGTCATTTAAAATGTAGTGAATAAGAGACTCTTGATAAATATTGCATACGTGCGTCCTGGGAGCTGTGTCTAGTGCGCTTCTGGCCTACAGGTTTAATGGCGTAAGTTCTTCAGGTGCTGTTGCTGAGGCCACTTTCCAAACTTAAAAAGCCAAGGCCCAATATAGCTGAGCTCTGGAACTTTCAGAACTTCAGAGCACTCTGCCTTGTTTTTCGGAACAGGCTTGCGTCAAACGTCCATTTTGTTTTTCATGTGCAGAACAATCCGACCCATATGAAACTGTCGTCACAGATTTAAGTCAAGTCAGTTTTATTTCTATAGCCACAACCGACGTTATCACAAAGCAGCTTCAGGGAATCCAGATCCGGGCCCCCAGTGAGCAAGCCAAAGGTGACAGAGGCAAGAAAAAACTCCCTAAGCTGTAAAAAGAAACCCTGGGAGGAACCAAAGCTCAGAAGGGGAACCCATCTGTCTCTGGTTGACACCAAATAGCATATAAAAGACAGCAAATATTGCATATGTGCATGCTGGGAGCATTTAGACACATTTAGATTTTGATCATTAGGTTTTTTTTTTAATCTTTTTTAAATTTAAGAGGAGAACGCTTCCCCCATAAGTGGAACAGCCCAAAGACAGATGTTAGGTAGGAAAAGATCAGGAGCACAAAGTCTCAAAAACCATTGAATAACTCTGAGCACTGAATAATTGTTTACAAGAGATTATATAGCAGTTAAAAGCTGTGAGTGTTTGCCACGCATGGAACCAGTTTCAGCCGGATGTGACCGCCATGAGGCCGTACGCGACGAAAAGTCTGGGTTCTTACGACCTTGATTGGAGATTGACGCAGAAGCGCGGAGACGTGTAATCTAAAATGATCTGTTTAGCCTTGGCCAAGTGGTTTCAGGGTCTGTGGATGGTGAGGTGTCAAGGGTCCTGGAGTTTTAAGGGACCTTGGGCTTGAGTGTCGAATTCACCAAATGTTAACAAGTTGCAGTAGTTTTAGTTTTAAAAAAGTGTTTTACTAACTGATAGGATTGGAAACGAAATATTGGGGGTGGCATTTTCTTGAATTTTTTTTTTATTATTTTAATTTGTGTTTGTATTTTTTACTCCATTATTTCTCTTCATAATTAATTAATTAGAGATAAGAGACTTAATTAATAAAAAAAAAGTTAATTAATTAATTATTCATAGAATTATTACTATTATTAATAATGCTAAAGGTTTGGACTCTAAACTGTTACTGTTGAAGGCTGTTTTTAAAATGCTAAAATTCAGCCTGTTCTCTTGTAGGAGATGTGAGCAAGTGGTGGCTCTCAGCTTAACACTTACCTGTTATTACAGTGTAAAACATGTCATCGAAACACCAGGGCGCTTTATCCACAGGATTGTTTTGCTAAATATCACCCACGGTTGTTGGCCACCCAATATATCGGACTATAGCATTTTGTTTACTGTGTTTTTTCCAAGACTTGTGGTGAGAGAACACACTCACGAGCATAGTGAGGTGGTATAATGTTAGCTGTCCCTCTCTGCAATCCAGGGTTTTTGATGGAGGATTCCAATAGACCCTTTGTTTCCAATACCAGTGGGATCCAATCCAAGACCTTTCACTTAGAAAACCAAAGCAAGCCTTCATGTTTGTGAATGCCCGACTATTTCGAGTTTATCCGCAAAATCCATTTTAAGCTTTTTTGTTGGCTCATGCACACGTCCTTCTCGTTTAATGCTGAAAGCCTGTTATTCCTGCATAACAGAAGATGGCCACACTGAAAGGTCATTCTCTCTAACTGCGGAGATAAAATGGTGCCAGAGGAGCCCGCAGGCCGGAGTGCTGAACCGTGGGTAAGGAGGAGAGCACGTGGGCGACGGAGACACCGGGCGCTGCCGTTGCATCATCCGCGTGGTCATCCATGTTGATGTCGGGTGTGCAGAGTGTTTTTTGTCATACGCTGGCCATGCTCCACATGCCTGTGTAGCCACAGCAGTTCAAGCACTGTAGTGCCTTAGTGTAGACCAGGGCTAGGTGATTCTGGTTTTGTTCCTGTTTCCCACTAAACTCTAATATATTGACTTCGTTTTAAAACTTTGCTTTACAGTCGAGGGGTTAGTGTAATTACATAATATCAGTTAATTGTATAGTTATGTAGTTAATTGCATTTTATGCTCAGGTTTGCTCTTCTGGCTTTTTCTGTTTGTTTCATTGATAAACAATGGCTACAACTAGACAATTGTTCTAGACATGCAAGAGTCGTCACATTTTAACCATAATAAAATATCCATTTTTGTAAAAGCTCTAATGTGATGGCAGTATATTTGGGTGGTCTACTTTCTGCTGGATTTTGCACATGTTGCTGTTTGCACATGTTGCTTATTTCGTATGGGATAAACAAACCTTGGATAATTTTTTTTTTTTTTTATTTCTAAAAATACCAGAACTGAACAACAAAGAGAATTAACCAGTTTGCATTCCGAGGTTGTAAGAAAATTGAAAGGTTCATGGAGAGGTCATTAATCCAGCTTCAAAGTGAATGCCCACTTGTTTGGTTAATGATGCTCGCTGCAGTAGCCAAGCAGAACGCGTTCCAACCAAAAAAAGGTTCGTGTCGATCATTAATGACTGGATACTGAATATGAACATTGTGGTTCACATATTCAGGGTCCTGTGAAGGTAAAATGGTACAAGTTGCCTTTCATGCCATATATGTCAAAGTCTTTAGACATCTGCTGATCCAGTGTTTCTGAAATCAATATTAATAGGGAGTCTGATATCCTCGTGTTGCAGTAAAAGCATCTTGTCTTCTGAGAAGGCTTTGCATTGTTTGTTGGAACATTGCTATGAAGATTTGATTGGTTTTAGCAGCAAGAACATTAGTGAGGGATCAATGTTTTATTCTTCTCCAGCAGACACTTGACGTTGGCATGGCGACTTCAGGATTGTTGGTGGCTGCTCAAGGGCGTCCCATTGTATTGGCCAACACTTTTCTGTGGAGAACATAGATGTGTATGAGCATTTGTACGTCTGTGTCAGCAAGTAGCTGAATTCACTAATTAGCAAGGATGTCTACGTGCTTTTGGACATGCAGGGTTTCCCAGACCCAATATGGTGGTAAGCCTAAGAACTAAAAACTTTTGAAAAAGTTTCCAATGAAGATTCAGCATCCCAGTTTAGTCCAAAACAAGGCTTAATCCACGTCCAGAATATCAATCCATAGTGTACCACCACATAGGCTTAGTGTTCATACAAACGTATTCAACTGTTTAGACTGAATCTAAAGTGAATCGCTGTGTGTTTTAATCCTTATCTTCATCTGCTATATCCATATCACGTGGTTTATTATGGAGAGTAATTTCCTGAAATGAACATGCACATACGTATCCAGTAATAGAGTCCAGTGGGGAGTTGCTTTGGTACATTTTGAGTCAACAGGTTTTGTCCTTTTTTTTAGTACAGTACAGAGAAACGCATCCAAATAATCATCTGCTGTAATTGACTGTATACTACAGAGGCAGTAGATAGACTGAGGTTGTGAAAATGCCTGAGTATGCTCATAAAAGTTTTCCTCTTTCCATATGTAACACAGAGCTGAGGTTGGTACCATCTTTGCCCTCAGTTGGCTGATTACATGGTACGGCCATGTCCTGTCTGACTTCCGACACGTTTTGCGGCTCTACGATTTCTTCCTGGCCTCCCACCCACTCATGGCCATTTACTTCGCCGCTGAGGTAAGAATTGATTCCTTTGACACAATAAAACTCTCTTTCTTTGTTTCCTCTGTTTCTCCCTCCCTCTGCCCCCCCCCTTCTCTTGTCTCTGTCCCTGCATGCCGAATAGCACATAGTGACCTTTTCCGTGTGTGTTTTTGAGACCGAGAATATGTGAGAGTGTATTAGCATTGATTGCTTTCCCTGATGAGGTCGTTGAAGCGTTTTCTGGACATAATGAACGAAACAGTTATAAATTACGTTCGCTTCATTAGGTTACCCCAAATGATTGACACTAATGATTATTGTGCATTGATTCCAAACTTGTCCAAACTGAATCATATCCATCTCCTAGTAAAAAAAAAAAAAATTCGAGCAGGGTAGTCGGTTTATTGCCAGCAGTTTATTGCATTTTTTTCTGGCTCCGAGTTTGTACACGCGCTTTTTCACTGGGCAGCTGGCTCGTCAACACAACAACAAGAAGTTGTTTCAAAGAGAAGCAAGAGATGGCAAGCATGCACGCGTGTGTAAAGTGGTTTCTTTTTCTTGTGAGAATCCAGGGCACTTTGTTGTAGCGAGACCAGTTAATTAAACATCTCTAATGAACTCACCAGAGGTTTGTATGAAGGGGGGCTGGCTGTGTTTGTGCTAGATTGCTTTAACTGGCCCTCTTTCTTGTCTCTCCATAAGCCTCTCCCTTGCCAGAGAGCAACGTGCAAACCAAGAGGGGGCCAGGGCCTTTTGAAGTCCTGATAACAAAGTGGGCAGGAAATGTAGTTCATCCTGCCTCTTAGGTTGCCGAAGCCAAGGGCTTTGACTCCCCATGCACTGGTGGCTAACCAGCAGGGCTACTCGGCCCGGGTCGCAGACGCAGAGCACATTCCTAATTGACTGCTCGCAACCAAGACTGCAGCAGCTTACAGACAGGGGTTATGCCACTGACCAAGCAGTTCGGTAGATGATAATGAACATAGTTGTGTGCAAAAGTGTGTACACCCCTGGTCAGATTCTGTTTTGTTGATTTTCTAAGTAAAAAAATAAGGGAAAATACTTGTTCTGCAGTAAGGCATTGACTTCATTGACCAGGCAGGTGGTAATTCTAGAGAGGAACCATCTACTCTAGCATCTATCTGCAGGTTCATTAAAGAACGTTTAGTGGACAATCAAAGAGCTTCTAATGATCAGGTGGCCCAGAAAGGCATAACGTGTTGATCGATGCTTACTGCTATAACAGTGCTATGAGAGAGCTGCATGAATGTTTTCAGTATGTGGAAAAAAGTTCCAAAAACCTCTGATTACATCATTCGCTTAATTGATTTTTCAGTCTTCAGTTCCTCTCACTTTCTGCTGCCATTGTTCAAAGTTCAGTCTGCGTGACAAGTGATGTCTTCTTTCATAGTGCAATGGAGCAACATAGGCCATATTGCCCTCTATATACCAACCATGTGTCCAGAACATTTGGAGAATTTTCTAAAAAGCAATAAATAAAGCAAGTCTGTGACTTGTGAGTCTGTGATTTGTGTCTTGAACCTTTTTGTTAACTGACATAAGGGTAAAGAAAAGATCTTGTGTGAATCTTAACCAATTTAGAATTTATGCCTGTAACATGCATAAAAAAGGTGGGACGGGGGTGTGTTTATTACTGTTACATAATAATCAAAGATTTTCCAGGAAAGGGCCTTGATGACAGCAAATGTCTCTCAAACTCCCAATTTACACCTCTGCATCAATGGAATCTTTCTGGCCTTGGCCTACACGGACACGGACTGAGATTTCTCTGGATTCCCTGAATCCACATTATTGTGTACTGCAGGTGGTGAAAGACCTTTTGAGAAATGTTCTTTTTTGAACTGAAACAATTCTCCCTCGATGTTTGGCGCAAAGAGGTGAGCCATGACCCTTCCTTGTTGGGAAAGACTGAGCCTTTGGTGGAGGCTCCTTTTATACCCAGTCATGATCACTTCACCTGTTACTAGTTTACCTGCGTATTGTGGAATGCTTCAAAATACTATAACTAGAATATTCTATAATCTTTTCAATCTTATTTTGCCTCTGTCCCAACTTTTTTTAGGTTGTTGGGTTTGTTGGTTTAGTTTCCAGGCTTGAGACATTTTGGAAATGTATTTATGGAAATAATTGGGGTAAATCTTGACTTGGGTTTTGTTAGCATCGTAAGTCTTGTTGCTACAGTTCTAAGCTAAAGAAGCAAAACTTTGCCCTTGTGAACCAAAGGTTGCAGGTTGAAGTTCCGGCCCGGGCACTACTATGGTATCCTTGAGGAAGGTACTGATAGGTTATTATTCGCAAGGGCCAAACCAAACCTGTACTTTCTTCATCTTTCAGATTGTACTGTACCGGGAGAGGGAGGTGAAGAGCAGTGAATGTGACATGGCCAGTGTTCACCACCTGCTGTCTCAGATTCCTCAGGACTTGCCCTATGAGCATCTGATTGCCCAGGCCCATAGCCTCTTCACCCGTTACCCGCCCACTCTGTTTGCCTGCTCTGCTGCCCTGCAGTCCCGCAAAAGGTTTGACATGCACATTCACACCTCGACCTTATACACACATTTGCACAGTGAAGAGTGCTTAGAAATGGTGCTGTGCCTGATGCACTACGATAACAGTGTCAGTGTCACTGCTCTATTGAGAATGATCCACCACCCAGATATTATCTGGTCAGCAGTGGTCTTATGCGGTTGCTTTCCACTGAAGGATGGGTCAGAGAGGGGCTGGTCAGAGAAATAGAGGTGTACATAGCTGGCAATGTACACTATATATTCAAATTTGTACACACACACACACAAAATAATACTAGATTATAGGTCATTGAACTGTTGCAATGTAGCACCAATATAATGAGCAAAATGTCTCCTTGAAAGTGGCACAATGTTTTTAAATGTGCTCAGTTATGTCCAGTTGGCTTAGCCTTTTTATAAAGTTTGTTAAAGCATCTACCATTACACATTGTAGGCAGTGGTGGCCTAGTAGTTAGGACCTTGACCTTGTGAACAGAAGGTTGCAGGTTCAAGTCCCAGCGGTGCCCCGGTGGCACTGAGGTACTCTCGCACTACACTGCTCCCCGCGTATTGTTAATAGCTGCCCACTGCTCTGTGTGTGTGTGTGTGTGTGTGTGTGTGTGTGTGTGTGTGTGTGTGTGTGTGTGTGTGTGTGTGTGTGTGTGTGTAGAGATGGGTTAAATGCAGAGCTCACACTTTGTTATGGAACACTTTGTTTGACCAAGTCACGTTGTGGAAGACATCCTCACGGACACAGGTGGCACTGTGATTTCTCTGTGCCTTCAGTGCTATGTTAGTGCTAATGATTGAATGTGTCCAGCAGGTGGAGCTATAGAGTTAAATCCTATGCTCTAACCCTCATTCAGCTCAATCTATTGTGATGCGCAGAACAATTAAGCCTTCGCCGTCTGTGTCTCAGCCTTTTGTATCTCGGGCGCTGGCTGTGAGTCTACAGATGCAGTTTGTAGGTGGTGTTTTACAGAAGTAGACCTGCTTTTATGATATTGTCACTCAAGGCAGAAGTTCACTGATACCTTTAGTGTTTAGGGAGTATTTCCTTTTAACCCATCTCTCACAGTACTGCGGAAGCCATCAGTGCAGAAATCAGCCTGGGTTTACATCCACCAGTGTCTGCTGTGGCAGATGAGAAAGGGAGAGAAGGAGAGTGAGAGTGTTTATTATCTTTTCTGTGGGAGATGAGAACATGAGGCCATGTAATACAGGGCAGCCCTCCAATAAACAAACCCCAGTCTCTGGGTAATTATGTGCCTGCCTGGTTTTGCATAACCCCACCCCCCCCTTCAGCATCTGTGGCCTCTCTGGGAGGAGGGTGTGTGTGTGTGTGTGTGTGTGTGTGTGTGTGTGTGTGTGTGTGTGTGTGTGTGCGTGGGCATGTGAGTCACACACACACATATTTATATATAGTATATATGGGACATGAATGACTTTATGTCCCCACATGGTATAAAAACAAACCTGCATGTGTTTGTGGGTGTGCGCATGCTGCTGTATTGTTTGCTGCCATGTCAAAATGAGAGCTCTCTCCTGTGACCTGTAGCCTGCTGTAATATTGTGTAAACTGACCCTGCAGTGGTAATAAGCTGAGGGTTCCGAACCGCTAATGGCACTGACCCCCAAATGTTCTTCACGAACACCCCCGGCCGCTCTCTGACACACACATGCGTAAACACACACACATACACACCTGCGTGAACCCTAAACGTACAGCTCTTTGTTCTTGCTGGGTGCTTTGTCATGGGCTGCAACAACCTCAAGCTCTGAAACAATGTGCAATAAATCTGACACGAACCTTGGCCTTGTTCTCTCTCGCTGTGCTGTTGCAGCCTGTTGCATGCAGAAGTGCGTCCCGACAAGACCTCAAATGATCCGGAGTTTCCGCGGGAGCTTTTAATCGATCACCTAATGAATTATTTCATTCATTTATGGGCAGTGGTGGCCTAGCGCTTAGACCACTGAGGAAGCCCTGAGCAAGGTACCGCCCCGCTACCTTCTCCGCTGTCCGCTGCTCCACGTGTGGGTGGGTTTAATGTGGAGGTCACATTCCTGCAGACCCACCTCTTACATAATATTAAAAATAAATAAATAAATGATTGTCTTTTTTGTGCAAAGGATTAGCATCAGCTCAAGCAGAATCTTGGTTGACTAGCAGCTCTTATTGTAAGTCTAGGTGTGACCGCAGTGTATGTCACGCTGGATAACAGCATCTGCCAAATGCTGTAAATGTAGATGTATATGTAAATGGGTGTTAAGCTGAATTGTGGTCAAACTACAGCTGCCTGACTGCTAACTGCCACATCAAGGATGCACTAATGTGTTAACATGCACTAATACCTGGCACTGAACGTTAGTAGTTGGAGAGAGGCAGCTCTGCTTGTTTTTTTTTCCCCCAAAATTTGCGCACATAACCTGAGAAATCGGTTCTCATTGGGATTTTCTGAGTGTAGCGATACTGGCAGTGCCTTTACTGTACTGGAGATGCTACAGTGACTGACTATAGTATCACCTCAGGCACATCTTTAATCCGACAACGGGGGTCTCATGTCTCGCTCTCTCTCTCTCTCTCTCTCTCTCTCTCTCTCTGTCGTTCACTCTTTCTCTGTGTGTGTGCGCATGTGTCCCTGACTTTGTCTGTGTACTGGATTTTTTAAGTGTGGAGGGATCAGTGGACCCTTCAGAATGCTCAGCAGTGCATTTTGACAACATCTGATCATGTAAAAGTGGGCGATTTTTCTACACAGCCATGTATTTGCGGGTTTTGCTGCTGCTTTGGTCATGTCAGTTCTGAAGGTCATGACTCATTCAGTCATTCAGTGTTGCTGAAACTGAGCAAACTAAGGAGGGCGGAGGAGCTGTTAAACCATGTCACCTCCAGCACCAATGGCTCCAGTATTTTGTGGTGTAGTGTGTAGGACCGCGATGATCGGCCAAATGTAAAAAATAAAATAAATCAAGATGAAATGATCCC
Organism: Arnoldichthys spilopterus; assembly: GCA_037974385.1. Lineage (NCBI taxonomy): Eukaryota > Metazoa > Chordata > Actinopteri > Characiformes > Lepidarchidae > Arnoldichthys > Arnoldichthys spilopterus. Next base: position 3,364,931 of record JBBPDA010000138.1, read on the forward strand.
AAAAATTTTTAAATTTGTGTTATTTAAAATCATGGGTATTTTACAGTAGCATTAAGTATATATAGGGCAGTTGCCATTTGAACCACAGGGGGGCGACAAAGTCCAAGACCTTTTCGCTCCAATGGTACAGGTGTCAGAATGTAACAGCTGCACTATTTAAGGTGGAACGGAAATTTCGGTCCAGAAGTCAGCAAACAAAAATGATGTTCTTGTTTTCTTCACTTTGCTGTTAAACGATGAAGCACATGGAGCCAAATTTTCAATGTGTTCAGTCTTCATTCCCATGTGTAGCCGGATGACGACAGGACTTTGCAGCCATAATTACACCTAGGATAAAGGTTAAGAACGTAGATCATAGCTCACACTTATAAAATTAAAAGAAAAAAGATAAATTCTGCTTTTCAATATGTGAAATAAAAAATAATTAATCAATAATTGATCCTATCTCTACTAACTCTTATTTGCCACATCTGCACCATCGCTTCAGCAGCTGCCCAGTGGCTTTTCTTATTATTGTGTAAGGAAATGTGATTGTGCAAATCTGATATAGATACTAGGCTTCAGTTGGAAGATGCTGCAATATTCTCTGGTCTTCAGGGATCCCTAGACAGTCCACAGTTTGGACAGTATGTAGGGAAAGAGCCAAAATGTGCAATATATGGGGCTTCCTGAGAACTGGTCTGAGAACACTGCACTCCACAAGTGACCATGTGTAAGATTTAGAAATGAATTACCGTCTGTGTTACTGCTTTATTGGTAGAGCTTGGCTCGCTCTCTCTCTCTCTCTCTCTCTCTCTCTCTCTTTCTCTTTCTCTTTCTTTCTCTCTCTCTCTCTCTCTCTCTCTCTTTCTCTTTCTCTTTCTCTTTCTTTCTCTCTCTCTCTTTCTCTCTTTCTCTCTCTCTCTCTCTCTCTCTCTCTCTTTCTTTCTTTCTTTCTTTCTCTCTCTCTCTTTCTTTCTTTCTTTCTTTCTCTCTTTCTCTCTCTCTCTTCTCT
>JBBPDA010000138.1:3366024-3396219 GCA_037974385.1 Arnoldichthys spilopterus
TCTCTTTCTTTTTCTCTTTCTCTCTCTTTCTCTCTTATTCTCTCTCTCTCTCTTTCTCTCTCTCGTTCTCTTGCTCTTTCTCTCTCTCTCTTCTCTCTTTCTCTCTTTCTCTCTTTTTCTCTCACTTTCTCTCTCTCTCTCTTTTTTTTCTTTCTCTCTCTTTCTCTTTCTCTTTTTCTTTCTCTCTCTTTCTCTTTCTCTTTTTCTTTCTCTCTCTTTCTCTTTCTCTCTCTCTCTCTCTTTCTTTCTCTCTCTCTCTCTTTCTTTCTCTCTCTCTCTTTCTTTCTCTCTCTTTCTTTCTCTCTCTTTCTTTCTCTCTCTTTCTTTCTTTTTCTCTCTTTCTTTCTCTCTCTCTCTTTTTTTCTCTCTCTCTCTCTTTTTTTTCTCTTTCTTTTTCTCTTTCTCTCTCTTTCTCTCTTATTCTCTCTCTCTCTCTTTCTCTCTCTCGTTCTCTTGCTCTCTCTCTCTCTCATTCTCTCTTCCTCTCTTTCTCTCTCTCAATCTTTTCTTTTCTTTCACGCAAACACAGAAGAAGAAAAATGAGCTGCTGGCTTATCACATACACAAGCTTAAATCTTGCCACTACAGAGAGATTTATTTAAGCTTTACCTGCCACTGTACAGAGCAGCAGCAGCAGCGTTATTGTGTTTCGCATGTGTTCTGTGATTGCTTTTGTAGCTTTACTTTTTGTGGGTGTGGAAAACGTGCTGCTTCTCTTATCAAATGGGAGTTTGATGTATGTAAGAATGTGTGTGCGTTTGTGTGTGTGTGTGTGTACATGGATGTGGGGACATGCTTTTGGTATAAAAATTGTCTGCCTGTAAATTTTTGCAATAGCTGCATGTTTTGCATTTTCAAAGAGCAGAACCACTATTTTTTGGTTACTGAGGTTAAGATTGCAGTTCGCTAATGCTGACTCTGATAGAAAAGGGTCAGAACACACAGTGCACCACAGTCAGAGCTGTTTCAGCAGCATGAGGGGGACATACTCAATAGGTGCAGGCAGGTGGTTCATTGGTTTAGATGTGTTTGTGTGTGATTTATTATTATTATTATTATTATTATTATTATTTTTTTTATTATTATTATTATTAGTGCTGACTCCTGGCAACCATATGGATAGGGTTTTCCAGAATATCCTTCATTCTAATGCACATTTATTGCACATTTACTGTTTATTTCATGAATTTTGCAAAAACATTTTGCAAATAGATGATGTGCATGAACGTTTGAAAATTGCTTAAAAATGTTTTTGCACTGACATGACATAAAACAAGTCCTAAAAAATAAATAAAGAGAAACAAAGCGGCAAAAGTATGTGAACCTCTAGAATAAGAAGGTAATTTAAGCCAAAATTGGAGTCAAATCTGTCTTTTAATGACTGTGACAATCAGTGTGCGCTCTGTTTTATTCAAAGAAAAAACCAAGAATCTGTTCAAATCTGCTGTTTGTAGAAGTATATCATTGGGCAAACAAAGTAGATTTTTAAGGACCTCAAAAAAAGAGTTTGTTGGTGCTTATCAGGCTGTAAAAAGTAAAAAAAAAAACGTCTCTAAAGAGTTTAAACTCCACAAATCCACAGTCATCAGGTCATTAAATGCTTCAGGATTTTTATGGCCAAAACAAAAAGACTCAGGAAGAGCTTCTGTCCTTAGGCTATAAGACTTCTTTACCAAGACATGACAACACAACTCTTAACTGTTCTTAATAACCCCGTGTGATTCTGTATATTCTACCTGTCAGTTGCAGTTACTGTACACATCTTAATAGTTTATTTTTCTGGAATATATTATTTCTACTTTTGTATATATTTTTTTATTACTTTCAGCTTTTTAAAATTTCTCTTTTAATTTTATTGTTAACTTCTATTTAAAACTATTTTAAACCAGAATCTTAAGAAATGATCAGTAGACATTTTGCTACATGTTGTTCTTTTGTAACTGAGTATGTGATGAGTAAAGGGAATCTTGAGTCTGGAATCAGACCGATTGTGTACAAATGAAGGCAAAATCAAGACAATTGCTTCCTTCTCCAGGAGTGATTGACCAACAAAGATCACTTTAAAAGCAAGGCTTTTAATAGTTTGCAAGGTCCTGAAGGAACCCAGGAAAATATTTGGCAACAGAAGGTGCCCTTACACAATGGCTGATGTTGAGAAGTTCCCCATCAACACTGAATAAAAATGGTATACATGGCAGGGTTGCAAGGAGATCTAGGCCAGGACAACGGTGAAAAAAAGGAAAATGTCAGGGAATCTGTCCGTGTACTGAATCTTAAGTGAAAGTGGGTCATGCAGCAAGACAATGACCCTAAGCACACAAATCAAATAAGGGCTAAAGAATAAAATTAATATTCTAGAATGGCCAAGTCAAAGCCCTGACCATAACCCAATAGAGATGTTTTGGGAGAACCTGAAGCAAGCAGTTTGTGAGAAAACCCACAAATATCAGAGATCTGAAGCTGTTTTGTGCTGAGGAATAGGGTCAAATTCCTGCAGGACCGATGTGCAGGACTGACCAACATTTACAGCAAATGTTTAGCTGCAGTTATTGCTGCACAAGTGGGTCACACCATACACTGAAAGCAAAACTATGTGTGTGTTTGTGTGTGTGTGTGTGTGTATTTTACTATTGCTACTGCTTGAGTGCAGTGAACAGGGTCTTGTGATGCGTCACCGTGTCACGTTTCTGGCAATTGCTCACTCAAGCGCACAAAGAGCCTTATGGGTCACGAGGACAGCAGGACAGCGGAGCTGCTGATTCATACCAGCCTGCAAGCAATGTGCACACACACACACACACACAAACACACACACACATTGATACATTGGTATATACAAACATTAGGGGAACACGAACTCCTGGTTAATTGGGCGTACCATCTCTGCGGCAAGAGTCTAACAATAGAACTGTCATGTGCTAGACTGCAATTTGAAAATAGATATGTGATTAGAACTAGAATGGTGCACATCTGATGTTACACTATAAGTCAGAGCAGCCATATACGATTAAGGCATGAATTTATTTCAAATACACACATCTTTATATCCTTTGTGACTGTGCCAGCAAGACGAGGGCAACAGATTGGACAGCAGGAAAAAAGACAAAACAGAGAAAGCAGAAGACAAGTGTTGACCCAATCTGCTGCTTTAGAGAAGGGAGATGATAGAGGAGGGAAGCAGCAAAAGTAGAAACGGAGAGAGCGAGAGAGATCAAAGTGATCAAAGTCACTAAGACATATGGCACCGTGAGGGGAGGAAATAAATGGTTGCTATGAGAGGAATTCAAATAGTATTTTTTATGGTGGGTTTTCTCAACTAAATCCAGAATATACGTCTTCATAGAAATGGTTTGCAAGAGTGAAAAGAAGTGACATCATTTTTGAAGAAAGGCTATGTACTTAAACAACAGGTCTTACTGCATTGTCTGTGCCCAGGTCTGCTGCAGTGAATGTATGTGGAAATCATGACATTTGTTAATTACTGGATTATAAATGGGCTGGTTTGTGTTCTACAGCAGTTATTTCCAAGTTAAGGTTTTGTTGTTGATCTATGCAGATGTCCGCTACTGGCCTGTCAGCATGTTCACCCAGCCTGCAAACTCCTGCAGCAAATGCAGCTAAATGAGAATTCAGGGTGCAGTATTCTGACTAGAGAGATGACTGTGCTTGACTACAAGACGTCACTAACTTTCTGATGTCAGATATCAGTAAATACATTCATGCATACCTTATAGATTTATACTGTATGTCCCAATACTCTGCCTTTTTCCTGGGAACTGGTCCTCTACCAAGAGCGTGAAAAGGAAGGCAAGGAATTGTGGAAATCATTGGGCAGGATTCCGTCAACATTGGACTGAGATATGTGAAAAGCGATCCATGATTGAGGAGGAAATTCAGAGATGAAAGTTGCTATGGTTTGGCCACGTGTGACAATTGGCTATCATACAGATGTTTCAGGAGGCAGCTACCCAAATCGGCACCATCAGTCATTGAAAACTGCTTGCATGATTGAAGACTCAACCTCAGTGATGCCAGGAATCCGTCCCTTGATCACCAAACATGAAGTACTGTAAGAACATCAAAATCCAGCAGCCCTCACAGCAACGTTCTGGCTTCCAGACCCATGTCTTCAAGTTAGCTAGTGATTAGAAGAAGTTCTGTTTTTTGCTACTGCTGCTGGACCTTAAACAGGCCTGCATAGCAAAAAAACATCAGCAACCAAATTTCCTTCTTAAGCTTGGGCCACTCCAGACTGTCTGCTGTCTGGCACCGTGCGGCCAGTGGCGAGTGTTGGTGACTGTCCATTGCCTGTAGTCCGTGCAGTTTGTTTTGCGCTGCTTGCCCTAGCTTTTTTGGCTGATTGAGCATGTTGAATCAGAGTTGGCAGTCATCCATGAGGGAGAGCGAGCGAGGAGAGAAAAGAAAGCATGAAAGCAACACAAGAAAATGGCACTCTCAAGAGGGCACACACCCAGAATAGCCTCATTCTTCACCACCTGTACAAGTAGCAATGATCTTGTGAAGTGGCCTTTCTGCGGCGGTTGGGGAGAACAACGATGAATGACAAACTAAATTGCTCACTTTAAAAAAAAAAAGACATGGTCAGTGCTAGACAATGGAAGACAGACAGAGACTCTACTGTCGTTGCTTTCAGGATCACTGCTGTATCTACTGTTAACTTTACACATTGCTTGCCAGCTTTGTCTGCTATGTTCACATTGTATCGGAGAATGTAATAGCTGGAAATACATTGCGTGTAAACTTCTAAACTCAGGTAACATAGAACTTGCCTGAGTCACCACTAGTATTTACAGCAATGTCAGCATTTCTAGTATTTCCTTGTAGACTTAAAAAATACACAAGTTCACAACAGTGACAGTATCTTGTTTGGGGTAAATTGTGAGTTGCAAGGTACAAGGACCACCCAAATGAACCGTTACTTCCAGTTACTTCCTATGTAAGAAGTCCTGAGTCCTACCATGTGACTAGCAGTAAGCCAGTAATATGTAACTAGTGTACCATGCATGAAAATATTCCTTATTGCACTTTCAACGGTGCTTAAAGTGACGGAAATTGCGCAAGCGTGTGCCACAGATTAGACTGTGGTTTCATCAGCGCAGAGCCTGCCTCTCTCGGGTGTTACTCTCTTAAAGTGAGAGTTTAAAAGTTAATTGCTCTGCTGTTACCTGTCAGCTATTTTCAGCCGCATGGTATTTGCTGCAGATCTTAATGAGAGCTGCAGAAAACGGGGAATGAAAGAGAAGGGAGAAATAAAAAGCGAAACGAGCCAAGTCTTAAAGACATTGAGCCCTTCAGCCGGCACCCTCAGTCCTTTACTTGCAACAGCCACTTCATCAAGTGTGCTTGAGTGTAGAGTCTTTTTTTTTTCTGCACATTTTCTAGCCTTGAGAGAATGGCATTTGCATTTCATGTTTACTGTTCTACCAGAGGGACGATAATGAAATGGAATTGAATATTTTATGATTCTTTTTTTTAATGATGTTTTTCTTCAAACTGTTGAACGGAACTGTATGTGCTATAGCCCTCAGCACAGGCACTGTTGTATTGCCTCACTATTGTAATTGGGGAACATTCATCTTGAAATTAAAATTTTGGTCTTTTGTAAGCAGGCTAGAAGCCATGGCCTGTCCCTGCAAGGCCATTTCTTTTTCTTTCCGTCTTACTTTTTCCTCTTCTTTTGTCATTTGCCTTGGTTAACACTTCTAAAGATACACATTTTCTTTGCTTGCGCTGGTGTTTTGTTTAATCTGTGAAATCAAGGATCATTAATGGGCTCATATTGTGAAAACCTGAGGTTGATGTGCAAAAATCACCCGTTTTGAATTTGCTTTTTTGTGATGTCAGAAAAACAAGCGCATGCACACGTATCTGCCTATTCATCCCGGATAAAGGCAAGGTTTTTTTTTTAAATAGCAACAACGACTACTGTTTAAATTAGGCACAGTACAACCAATTGGAACAGAGATCATTTACTTGTGTCAGTCTTAAAAGCACAGTAACAAAATCAGCCCATTTAGGACCGAAAAGGTTAGAAAATAAACAAGTAGAAATTGGACCTCATCGCAAAAACATATAATGCAAGAAAATTGTAGGATATTGGGCCCTTTAACTGTTACTGATTGGGGTAAGAATGATTGTTGAGCTTTTAAGACACTCAAAAAGGAATGCTTTCAGTAATGAATGACCATAGAAAGTAAACGTTGCTACGCTCAATGCATTTCAGTACCTGGCAGAGTAAAGATATTATTGTCATTGTACAAACCCCGTTTCTGGAAAAGTTGGTATTTTTCATAAAATGCACTAAAGGCTTAGACTCTGCAAGCAAAGATGGATTGCGACTCCTCAGTTTCTGCCAAACTTTGAGAGAATAGTCAGTCAGTTCAAAAAGGAACATTTCTCAGCAAAAGATTACAAAAAAAAAACGGACGTCTTTTATCATTTACAATACATATTTTCTAAAGATAAATATTGTGTAAAGATTAGGACTAGGCTGGAAACCACTGTTGAATGTGCATAATCTTTGAGCCCTCAGAAAGCCCTGCATAAGAAAAGTGCTGTCACTTAACACAGTCTGCTGCTTTAAAAAATGCAACCACAACAAAGAAAGAGCCAAACTTCAATTCTGTACAGAAAACCCACTGAGTTCTCTGCAGCCAAGCTCAGATGGGAGAAGAGACCGTGGAAATGTGTGCTGTGGTCAAATGAATCCACATTTTAGGTTGTTTCCTAGAAAAATGGAAAAATGTCCAGCACAGTTTGGTAGTTGTCCTCCTTAAACACTGGGTTGAACCGGGTACAACAGTGTGACTTCATAGACACAGAGTCTTGGTGTTTAACTGGTCTGCCAGCAGTCCAGATCTGTCTACAGAGAGGTGAATGAGACCACAGACTGTTGAGCAGATGAAGTCTTCTATCAAGTAAGAATGAGTATAAATTCCACTTGCAGACCCAACAGTTAGTCTCCTCAGTTCCGAAATGATTAAACAGTGTAATTAAAAGGAAAGGCGAGTACCTTACAACTGAGGTACTGCAGCTGTAAACATGCCCCTGTCCCAACTTTTTTTCAGTGTGTTGTAGGAATCAAAATCTAACTTTGTTTAAATAGATAAAATTGGCACTTTAAACAGAATTCCTCTTTCAAATGAACTGTGACTGAAAACTAATCAATATAACATTATGTCATGCTTTTGATAATGCTGGCAATAATTGACTACATTCCTACTCTCTCTCTCTCTCTCTTTAGCATTGCCATCAGCTCTTTTCAGGACTTCCAGACATCCACTCTGCAGCAACGGCCGGACTCAGTTCTTCGCCAGCAGCTCCATCAGCGCCCCAACACCAACCTTGATCTGGTACATGCCACTGCTAGCAGCAACGGTGCTCACCAGCTCATTAAAATGGCTGTTTGGGGCCTGTCAGCCACACTGGGGGCAGCTGCCCTGGCAGTGGCCCAGACTGCCATGGATTGGGCACCTGACTTTCTCCTACAACTGTTTTGACCTGGAGACTTTATCTCTTTGTCGCTCTTTGCATCAGTCTTATGTGCCAAATTGGGAACGATGTAATAGCGACCATGTCATTTGTTAAGTGCTAGAAACGTCCTTGAAGATCAATGGGGGGGGGGCATGGTTTATTTATTTTTTTTTCCTCTAGTATTTATAGATTTTACCCAAGCTAATATTGGGGCGTATGAAAGGTGTTAGATGAGTTTTTGTAATGATAAGCATTTCTGAATGCCGTTCCATCAGCAGAATGTCGGGGAAAAAGTGCGCCGGTAGCGGATTCAGAACAGCAGCAGACGCACAAATTATTAAACAGCTTTTTTTCCCTCCTCCTCTGCTGAAGGCCTTCACTGCAGAGTGAAGGAAACAGAAAACCAATAGTTTCCTTCAGATGAGAAAAGACGAGAGCAAGCAGGTGGGTTTCCTTGGTCTGTGGAGAATAGAGAAGTCAGCCTGTAGTGAACGCAGCACTTTAAATTTTACAGTTTACACCTGAGCAAGGACATACATTAACCAAAAGTCTCTCACGCATAAACACAGGCCCTTTCATACTTCATCATAATAGAGCAACAAATTAAAGGAATACTTCAACCTAACCCCCACCTATAGCAGCTGTGTTGTATGATTTATTACCTTGGATAGTCATTTTGATGTTTTCCAGCACAGCAGATTTTCCCAGTCCTGACTAGGATTAGAACTGCCTTCTATGTTTTCTACCTTCTTGCTGTAACATATCAAGTTTATCTTAGGAAGGACTTATAAACTAGTTCATTTGTTGCATGAGGTGGGTTGGAAGCAAACTCTGAAACAGTACAGTTCTGCTGTACAGAAAACTCAGTTACTCCAGACAATTATAATTACTTCTAATGCGAAGTTGCTGAATTCCATCAGGAAATTAAAACCAACTTGTATAATTTGTTCATCATGATATTTTTCGGGACAATATTATATTGATACAGCAGCACCACATATTCATATTTATTTACTTAATATAATTTTTTCTGACAATTTTTTTATTTGACACACATGCCTACTGTCCTAACGTTAAGTCCACAAGATACTGCAAGACCTCGTTCTACTTTTGCATTACAGCGAAAATTAAAAAAGAAGTTGGCGGTGGCAAAATGGCCATAGAGACTCATACATAACGCATGACTACTTTCAAGTCAAAGAATCACAATATCATATCATGGCCTAAATATCATGTCAGTATTGTTTCATCTCCTCTGTGACAACTAACTTAAAGGTTCTTGGAAGATCCCTTTAGATTCGCTGTATGTGGTCAAAAGTCCAAGAGAGAATAACTAGTCTAGCTCTCTCTGGGTGGAGAGTATAACCTCCCTCTCCCCCAACATTGAGCTTAATGCTAGTCAGTGCGAGTGACTGTAACCTGATGTAATAGAATCGGCAGCTGTTGTTCACCTTCAAGCATAATGAGCTGTCTAATAACTTGTTAGCAACAGTGGACAAAGATTCAGTGGTGTTTCCCATGTCTCAGAGTGCGTGCTAGCCTTCAACCCCTTAGCATTTTTAGCATTTAGTGAAAGGGGGAAGCTAGCTAGCATGTGGGGATTGGAAATGACTGAAATGGTTCAAAAAAAGTGTGGAGAAGAATTCACTGTGGTCATTGATACTGGAAAACCTATTGCAACTGGAACTGTGTTGCTCAAGTGTTTAAAAGTTAAGCAAAACGTCATGAGAACAACATTGTTAACATTTCTATGTTGTCTTCTCATGAAACCAGTGTTGCTGGAGTGCATTTAATGTAGTTTCTAATCATGTCATAATCATATATTTCAACCTTTCACAGAATTCAGCAACTTAACATTGCTATCGATCTGAATGTGTCAAGATTATTGTCTGTGGAAACTGACCGTATGCTACAGATATCGCAGATAGACGTTATGTTGAAAAATGTTGCAGTATTCCTTTAATCCAACACTCGAGGAAAGTACCTCTCGTTCCGGCCTTAAAACTCGAAGTTGGTTTTTCGGTGAAAACTGAAAATTACTTTGCCTCAGGAAAGGTTCTGGTACTTCTTCATTGGCATGACTGTCCCTTCCTTCATCCTGAGCTAATGGACCCTGTGCAGAGCGAGAGAGAGAGTACATCTCGGCCTCAGCAAAATCCCCCCTCAACGCTGCAACTCTGCCTGCTTCATTCAGCCTTCGTTTCCAACTGCCAGTTACTCACCGCCACCTGGCCTTCCAGTGCTTTTAATGAGACGTTTCCAACACACACTTTACTGACTGGAGAATATAAATCCGTCCAAAGAGATTAAGCAGCTTGCCTTTGCCTGCCCCCATCCGCACAGTTTTGCATCTCATCATAAACAGACAAGGGCTAAGACTCTCAAAGAGCCTGAATAGCGGCACCGAAACGAGCGCAGAATGCTGCCAGAAAGCACCGGACGCTGTTGTCTGTTAGTGCCTTGGGTGGGAAAGCTGTGGATCAGCTGTTTGTCTACCAGTCAGCATTATCAGGAGTCAGTCCTGTGAACACCACTGCCAAGAACAAGCACAGCAGTCAGAAAAGTTTTTGAGGCCTGGACTTGTAAGGTGTGTTCACTTTCTCTTTCTTTCTTTTTTTCTTCCTTGTTAGTTAATTATGTGCCCAGCCAGGAATGCCCAGGCCATCTCGGTTTAATGTGAATTTAATTCAGCCCCTTTGGCTGTTGGCAAAGCTGTGGGCCAAACACTAATGCTGGTTTACAAGCATGGATCTTTTTCTGACAAATGATTGAACAAGTAGTGGATAAAATATGAATAACAGGATGTGCCTTAAGCGTTGTCTGAGTGCAGCTGTAGAACCATGCAAAATTTGAAATGGGCAGAACATAACCTGAGCGGTTGGATACATTGCAGATGATGAAGCAAAAAAATAAATAAATAAAAAAATCATTCAGGGAGTATGGCCAATGTAGAATGAACTTGCACATTTAAATGTTTTTAAACTATTTTTACTCTTCACCTAATTGACCTACCCTTGCTCCGCCCACAAATGTACTCATTCGTAGTTAGTTTTGCCAGGTTGGACAACCTAAGGAGAAACTGGTGGGAAAAACTTCTTTTTCCAATATCTACATTATTAATTTCAGGTAGTTTTTGCATGTGTGTATTCAGAAAGGCTTTCGTATTATACATCAGGTGTATTTTTTATGCATTGCCTAGTGGTCCGCCTAGAGTTGTGTCTGACTGAATCACTGATGGACTGGCTGGCATTTTTTTTTTTTAGAATGATGCCTTTGTAAAATGTTTGCTAATGTAATGTTTTCAGACCCTGAGTCTATAATGTGCACTAATCAGCCACACTACTGGTGACTGGTGAATTGAATATGACTGATTATCTCGTAACTGTGGCACCTGTCAAGGCAGGTGATATGTTTGGCAGTAAGTGAATAGTTAGTTCTTGAAGTTGAGTTGTTAAAAGCAGGAAACATGGGCGAGTTTAAGAATTTGAGCCACTTTGACCAAACAGAAATGGGTCAGAATGTCTCCCAAACAACAGGTCCTGTGAGATGTTGCCGGTAGTGGTTAGTACCTATCCGAAGTGGCCCAAGGAAGGACAAGCGGTGAACTTTTAGCAGGGTCATGGGTACCAATGGCTAATTGATGCAGATGGGGAGCAAAGGCTATCTCATCTAGAAGATATACCGTGGCACAAATTTCTTTACAAATTCCTATGTTGTAAGTACATGTAGTGCACTACTGTCAAACGTGTTTTGGCGGCATGAGGAGGATTTGCACAATATTAGGCAAGTGGTTTTAATATTTTGGCTGACTGGGGTATATAGAGCTTCATTAGCATATGCGTAAGCAAATTACTTTTTTTTTTTTTTTGCATGTATTTTTACTCTTGAGAGAAAATGGAAAATGTGCTTGACTTTACACATGATCCTGGGTAAGCTTAGACATTTCAGTTGCTGTGTCTGAGCAGAAAACATTTAAAAATACGTTTTTTTATGGATTTATTCATCAACATGGCAGTTGATTATTATGTGAAATTTGAATCATGAAATGATATTGCTATCATAATAAGAGTCCCCTATAAATACATGTTTATATGTAAAGCAAATCGATTTACTCAGATACGGTTCAGTTGAAATATTTGCTAAATGTCCTACTGATTTATATTCATGACGTCTTCAGGTTGTATTAACCATCATCATCATCATCGGTAGTAGTGTCACAGACACATGAAACAAATGCCATGCATCTGATGGACAGCAGCTAAAGTCCAGCTTAGTACCATTACATTTTAATGAAGGAGTTCAATGTTACATATTAGGTGCATTGGTGGGCGAAGCATGTTTTTTTTGTCACAAATATATTGTCAATGTCCTATCAAACCAGTCTCCTTCATTTACTTAACTGTTGATTTATTTTTAGTTTGGTTTGCCAGTCATTTGAGCAGAGCAGCCATCCTTTTTGCTTTATGTCAACATTTGGTGAAGACTGGACCAATAGGAAGGATCCAGAATTACTTGGAATAAAATTGCCTTATATTAATTTACCATTTTGCAGACACATGCTTTTGTGAGGACAGTAACAACATGTGGTGTGTGTAAGGGTGCAATCTTGTGCACAGATCGCCATGAACTGTGGGTAGGAAGGAGCAGACTGCTGGCTGTCTTCAGCGTGGCTGGCAGCTGATCTACAGAAGTTTGTGCATGTGTGTGTGTGTCTATACAAGCGACAGAAAGGAGTCTTGGCTCTCTGGCCAAGTCTAACCAGGGTCTAGCTGGCACCTGAGTAGCAGTGCTGTCCAGTTGGAGCGTTTAGTGGTGAATACAGGCCTTTTGATCAGGACCATCTTTGCTTCTCAGGCTTTGGCCCTGATGCTAATAGGGGGGAAGACAAACATCTGAATTAATTTTTAAACCACGTTTTGAAACCATTTAGAAATCTTGACTGTATCTCCTTGGTTGAATATTGATATTTTACCACTTACATTTTACTGTTGGAATTTGTTTTTCTCCTAAAATTCAGAGAGAATATTCTCTATCAATGTTCTATCTTACAACAAAAGTTTAAACCTTTTATTTGGGGTTAAAATGCATAACAGTGCTACATTATGTTGATTAATGTTTACTTGAAAATGTTCTTTTGTGTGAGGAATATAAGGATACAGTGTCAAACTGAGCTTGTACTTGTTTGCTGGTGTTGGAAGATTATTAAAATATTTTTGGAAGCAAGTTTGTTATTGGGAGCCTCACATGCACATTGCACATGCGTATTTTTTCCCACATTTTTAATACCGTACTCATGTTATCCTAGAGGGCCTTCCCTTCTAAAACGACTGAGTGGGATATTTTTTATTGGGGGCAGGGGTGTTTGATCATATTGTTGTGTGCAGAGGTTTGAATCCTGTCAAAAGTTTTATTGACTTTCTAAGGGAAAAACAACACAGCATTTACAGGGCTCCTCATTTGCATTACAAGGACTGTGTATTGCAAGCTTGCTGAAATGGGTTACTGAAATATTACTATAGCTATGCAGCTTCACATAAGTCTAAGATCAGTATGCACAGTGGCAAGCATTGGCTGGAATGGAGTAAAGCAAATTGCCACTAAACTGAAATCTGTTCGCTGGAGTGATGAACCACACTTCACTATCTAGCTAGTCTAATAGAAAAATTTGGGTTTGGTGGATGCCAGGAGAATGTTTCCTACCAAAAAAATGTTGCCAACAAAAAAAGTTTAGTAGAGGAGGTATAATGGTCTTCAGACCCTTCGTTCCAGTGAAGGCCAATGTTTGTCAGTCAGGTGCTTCCAACTTTGTGGCAACAGTCTGGGGAAGACCCTTTCCTGTTACAGCCTTACCCTGCCTCTTCATAAAATGAGATCTGTAAAGACCTGGTTTGATGAGTTTGGTGTGGAGAAACGCCATTGGCGGTGCAGAGCCCTGACCTCATCACAACTGAACACTTTGGAATACAACATCACCTGACCTCTTGACTGACACAAACTTTCACAGTCACCAAAATATTGGAGAAAGCATTCCTAAAAGAGTGAAGGCTGTTATAGGCCCAAAGGAAGGTGGGGACAAGGCAACTCTATAATAATGTTTTAGAATGAAATTTTACCAGTTAAATGCTTTAAGAATTTGATGCTCACCAAGCTCATATACACTACTCACAATAAGTTAAGGATATTGTTATGAGTGCTTTTCTTATTTGCTCTGAATTTTAATTAAATAAGTAAAAGTTCCTTTTGATATTACTAAAAATGTATGAGAAGAAACTCAATTTTCATTAGTTTAATATTTATTACCCCAAAAATTTAGACAATAACAGGGATAGCCCCAAATAACAAAAATTGACTATCAGTAGCGGATGTTTGCCGTAATGACAGCTTGTCAGCGACGTCTCATGCTCCTTACTAGCCTCATAATGTTGTCCTGAGGCAATGCATTTCACTCTTCCACAAGTGCTACATGCAGTTCTGTCAGGTCACGTGGGGGTGGGGTACGATCATGCAGTCTCTGCTTCAACTGGTCCCAGACGTGCTCTATGGGGTTCAGATCAGGGGACATTGATGGCCGTACCATATGAGGCACTCCAACTTCCTGAAGTCGAGCTGTGACAATTCTGCCATGATGTGGTGGAGCATTACCATCCATGAACAGAAAGTTGGGGGGTGCTGGCCATATAGTATAGTATATAGACCATATAGTGTAGGTATTGGCATCTATGTGAGTGAGTTTAGAATGTAATTTATCTCAATAGGGGCTTTCTGAACTGAGGAACCCTTTCATAGTTCTGAGAACCACTGGAGGAATTCCCCCAGGGTGAGTATTTTCTTGCCCTACAGGAACTATGTACGGTGACTGGTCCAGGCTCTTAGCTTTAAACAACTGCGAAAATCATGTACAAATGGACCAATGGTGAAGTGCAGGATTTATTGAGACAATACATGGCAGGGGAAATACTATGTGATTCTGATGCGTTTAAGTGTTCCGATCATGACGCCCACCCACTTTTGTATGTGGTCACTATACCAGCCATCAGCTGGCTTTTTGTCACACTGTGTTCCTACTGGTGGCGAGAAAACAAACAGAAAAATGCCATGTGTAGTTCTCAGTGGAGCTCTCCAGTGGGTAGTTCCTCTCCAGAAGTCCCTAGAACTGTTTGGTCTTAAAGAGCCTTATGTGAGTGAGCAGTTTAGTAATGTAATTTACCTCAGCAGGTGTTTTCCAACCGGAGAAACCTTTTTATAGTTCTAAGTCCTGCTGTGGTGGTGTAACAGTTAGGGAGTTGCCCCTGTGACCTGAAGGTCACCAGTTCAAATCCTAGAACACTAGCTCCCCAGGTACTGCCCATGTCAGCTGCCCACTGCTCCTACATGGATGGGTTAAGTGCAGAGGTGACGTTTCGCTGTGGTGCACTATACGTTGTGCTGTGTTCACAATGACAAATAATAATCAATCACCCTGCAAAAGCTAAGAATGATTATAGTGTGGGTAGTACCACTCAAAAATCCCTAGAACTGTTTGGTCTAAAAATGCCCAATTTGGAACCTTTAGAATTATCACCAGAAATATGGGACATAGAAAGGAAACTCTCAATCCAATCCACATTAATGTTTCTTAGTCGAAATTTACATTTTGATAAGAATCTGTCTTAGTCTTAGTGTTAGCAACCTATACATTTTTGCCATATTTTTGTCTGTCCTAATATTGGAGGGAATAGAAAATAGCCAGTAGCCATGAAATGCCAGACGAATGTATTTCAATGCGTTAATATTCTGTAACTATGTTATTTTGTGATAACCTTTACAAAGAATTGCACAAAAGAAACCAATATCTATATTTAAGGGGTTAAGCCTTTAATGTTTGACCATTTATGTGTGCTTGAGTCCTGCATGGTCCTCTGTGCCCTGTCACTGCTGATTCCCATTAGTGCTTGCAGGTGAAGGCGAGCAGAGGGAGCTGTAACATCTGCCTGAAGCCCAGCGCTGAAGTCTCACTGTGAAATTAAACAGCAACTATTCTAGCTCACAGCACAGCAACTACTGTGGCTCTTGGGTACTGAGAAATAGAGCTCTCTCTCTTTCTCTCTGTGTGTGTGTGTGTGTGTGAGGTCATGACACTGGTGACAGCAGCTGCATTGCAGGGCCCGTGTCTGTTTTCCCAGAAGCCCTCTTTGCACCCTCACCACACAGCAAGGTCATGCAGAGCTCAGAAAGTCAGATAAGAGACGGGAGGGTGTGAAGGAGAGAGCGCGAGAGAAAGAAGATCGAGGAGAGAGAAAGAGACGCTCACCACGACAGGCTCGGTAAAGGGCAGCCCAGAGAGAGAGTCAATGGACCCACTAAAGGGCGAAAGAGTGAGAGAATGGGATGGAATAGGAGAGGAGGGCCACACGAAGCAGCGGGAGGACAAATGGATGGAGAGATGCGGGGAGCGCAGCATGCCTGCCGTTCTCCTCCCAGCACATGAAAACCACACGGGGCTGAAGAAATGCAAATGCTGCGAAAGCGGCCCATCATCCCCTCCTCTGACGACGCCATGTTTTATGCATTATGGTCATAGCTAACTCTGGTGACAGCAAGGCTCCTCTGGTCTATCAGAAACGCCTCTTGATTCTGCACCTTTTGAGCATGACCCCCAAAGTGAGCGGAGTGCTTTTCCATCATCTTGTGGTCTTGGATGACAAACTCTTGGGTCATTCATTTGTATTCAGTGCTCATGGAGAAACTTTTAAAAAGGACAGAACATTCCGGGGAGCTAATGGACCTGAGAAAAGCTCCCCTTTGCATTCAAAGGCGGTCGGCATCTGGACAGCTGCATCGCTAATGTATGAGGAACTTGGCTGGGATCAAAGATCGGGGAGGGGGGGATTTTTCACAAAGCAGGATTCAGAGTTGCATGGATAAGTTGAGCCCAAAGTGAGGATTGTCTGTGCCATTTGAATCTACTGTGGTTGTATCCTGATCTGACTAACTGAGAACTCCTGCTTTAGGGAATAATATCCACGACACTGGAAACATATTCGGTTTCTAACTGATGTTACTCAAAAAACTGGATCCTATAGTGCAAATGTCTTATGCCACCTGAGAATATTGCATTTAAAGCTATTTCCTTGGACAATACGTACTTATTTGCTTGGAATAATACTTAAACTAGAAACTCTGTCCAATAAAAATGATTCAAAGCTTTCAAAGCTCTCCTAGAGGCAGTACCTGACATCTACTACCTGGATGTTTTAGCCAATATACACAATATTCTATTTACCCCAGAATGTCAGTCACTCAGTTTAGTATTCAAACTTTACTGAAGTGCTGAAATGTAAGATGTGAGGCTAACATTCCTAACAAATAACAGCAGTCAACTGCCATTCAGAAATTTCTCTCAAACCACATCCAGTCCTTCATTAAGATGTCTTGTCATGTGGTATAGGACAATGCATGACTTACTGGAAGCTATTAAACTGAACAAAACTTCACACTGTGTAGATAAATGCTGCAGACAACAATTTTAAACAAGATGCCTGTGCCCTTCTCTGGGCCTAGAGTCCCACTGCTTTGAACATTTGCCCTCCTCCCAACATCCCCGATTTAACTAATAATAATAATAATAATAACATTTTCTGGGACTGAGTGGGTGTGTTAGTGCAGGACAACCTTGCAGGGTGTGCTCGGGAAGGAGCTCCAGGACTAAGGTTGTGGACCCTTGTTGGAGGATGGGTCTGTGTTCACAAACCACCTCAGAAGTAAGAGTGTTTATCTAGAATCATTTTTGGGGGAAAATAATAAATATAGTAAATATAGAAGGATCTGTTCCAAGATCAGTTTTATACAGGCAGTCCTGATGTTGTCTAAAATAGTTGCCTGTAGTGGTGAAATTTTTTTAAAGTCATGTGCTAATCCACATTGAAAAGTCTGAACTACCTTAAAGAAGAGCAGTGTTTGCTAGCAGTGTTAGATTCTTAGGTGCTAAATGTGCTAAGTGCTAAACTGAAGAAGCAAAATTTGGACTCCAAACTTATTTTGGCTGACTGGCTATGCATAGGATAATTGGAAAAAATGTCTAATTGTGGGCATAAATTTTAGTGGAAAGTGTAAATGGAACCTTTTGCAAAGTCTCTGATTTCTCAGAGCTGGTTTAGGAATGCTAAGCCTGGACTACACACCAAACTACTATCACACAAGCATAGGTGATCTTAAACTTTTTCCCCACTGGCTTTTCTAGAAAATGGCTAAACGCAAGGTCAGAAGAGGGAATTGAGGGTCAAGGGTCATTTCTGGGGACAACCCTGGTGGCCCCCTTGGAGCTGCAGGCCCTACAGTCCTGCTACACCTGGGGCTAAGAGTGTGTCCCCGAACGACAAAGGTGAGCGATTAATATTCATGCATGTGATATGCGGACCTTCTCAGCAAGCCCTCGCGGGGTCCTGGCACTGCAAGCTGCCTGTGGCTGGGTTAATTGATGGACCTGAAAGTCCCTCAACTTGGCCTGCGTGTCGGTCAGTGGCTGTTAAAGTATTAATAATGAAAAATGACGGGCGAGTGTTTCCTCGCGCAGGTAGGAAATGAGCTGCTGTTAATTAGGCCCCTGAGCTCTGCAGTGTCTGTAATGAGCTTTTGCCTTTCACTGTCACTCGGCCAGCACTTTCACTAGCCACTGGTGGACTGCAGACTGCGCACATACACCGATCAGCCATAATATTAAAACCACCTATATAATATTGTGCCACCTAAACAACTCTGGCTCATTAAGGCATAGACTCCACAAAATGATAGCAACAGGTCCTGAAAGTCTTGTAATTTACAAGGTTGGGCCTTCATTGATCAGACAAGTTTGTCCACTATATCCCACAAACACTCAATTGAATTGAGAACTGGGGATTTTAGAAGTACCTTGAATGGTTATGCTCCTCAAACCATTCCTGAACATTCTTCTTTTTGCTGTGTGGCCTGTTAGTTTATAGTTGCTCTGACCCAGTTGTCTAAGCATCACTATGTGGTCCTTATCAAAGTCACCCAGTCCCTGTATAAGTTACTTGAATGTACATTGTACAATGTATAATTACATTGATAATATGTAAGTGGAAAGTTCATGGAACTACAAATTGTCCTACAGGTGTATCATTCTACACCATATGTAATATTCCTCTGCCAAAAAGAAGCACAGAAATTCATATCTAACATTTAAATGTAAGCATTATGAAAATTCAAAACTGTTCTGGAACGATGTACTCTGGCCAGACAAAACACTGTGGTAGTAATTCAGCTCATCTTGTTTACAGATAGAAGAGAACTCCATTCCCACACTGAAGTATGAAGGTGGGAGCATCATTTTATGGGCTGACTCGTTTGAAAATGTTACTGGAGCATTAGATATCATCGGAGAAAATGGTCAGAGTGATATTAGAAGAGAATTGAGTTGAAGATAGATGTTTCTACAAGTACAATGACCCCAAGCATACAAAAATAGATAAATAATTGTAAGAAACAAAAAAGTGAGCGGTGCTTGGCCTAGCCAATTTCCTGACTTGATTCCCACTGAAAACTTATGGAGGATTTTGAAATTGCCAGTTCAACACAGGGACCCTCATAACCTTGTGGAAACTTCAGCCATTTGCCAAATGGGCTGAAATAGAACCAAGATGCTGACTCTGGTCTGAACTGCAGGCAAAACAACCTGATTTGCACATTTTTAACGGTCATTAAAAATGATGGAACAATAAAGCCAATACTGAGCGCGGCAAAATGCATATTTGAATAATGTCCTGGGCAGTGCGATGCATGCTGATCTGTGGTGTACTTCATTTCGATTTAAATATCTGTCATTTGAAGCGGGTATCAGACACACGGGCAGGATGTCTCCGACGCCACACGGGTTGATGATACGCTGCAAGTCGTCCATAATGAAAGCAACGACCTCCTCTTAGGCAGCTTCGTGTGTCTGTACGCAGGCAGCTGAGCGCAGGGGCAAACGGTTTAAACGAGTCCCATTTTCTACACCATGCATTTATGCATGAAAGAGCTGTAAAGCACTCATAAATGGCTGCACGAATGCGGTGACGCAGAACGACAAGAGCTTCAAAAAGAACCACCATGGAAGACTGATGCCATTAAGAGTGTGCAAAACAGGAACAACCACACGAGACACCTGCATTCAAGCATCAATGCACTTATTTAGACTATTTTACATAGCCAGCTAAATACTATTCTCCTGCATTCTTACATGCATCATTCATATGATATGCATATTAATGCACAACATGCAAGTACATGCATTACAGCTAGTCACCCCTACAACCTCAGCACTACTTTTTAATGTATGTCATGCAAACACATCTTTCTATCACAGCCAGCTTTTTGTTTTTCGGTAGATGTTCTTTAGAATCAGGCCAAATGGGTTAGACTTCTCTCCCCACATGCATAAATGAGCCTTGGTTAACCATGACCCTTCTACCAGTTCACTGGCTGTCCTTCCTTGGACCACTTTTGGTAGTTACTAGCTACTCCGTACCAGAAACACCTCACAAGACCTGCTAGGGAACCCAGCAGGGATGGCAAGCTCTTTGTTTACAGGTGTTGGATTCTAACAGGGCAGTCAGTGTAATGTGTGCTATGGCCTTAATATGTTGATCTGCAAGTAATGGAGGTTGGATAGTCCAGCGTTAGATACACAGAGAGAACATCTCTCCAAATAGCTAGTGTGTGTGTGTAGAGAGTGCTCTCCGGGAACACTTATACTGAGTGACTTAAGGTGACCCGGGCTGCACATTATAATTCGGTAATTTGCTCCTCAGAGCCAATCCATGTAATTCACACAGGCCTGAAGTGTCGGCTAAGCAAGAGTGTGGTAAAGACAATAATAACAATCGTGTCAGAGCCATCAGCAGATGGAGAAAGCCAGGGAGGCAGAGAGAGAGAGAGAGAGAGAGAGAGAGAGAAAGACGCTGAGTGTGGGAGAAGACAGCCTGTACTGAATTTCCAGAGGACAGAAATGATAGTGCTTGTTTGAAGGTGGTGGCTCCAAAATGAGTTTTCCTCTCACATATCGTGAGCCCACAGGTATCATTACGAGTTTTTCATGAAGATAATATTCCTAACACTCAATATGCTGTGTTTAAAAAAAAAAAAAAAAGCCCCACAGACAAAATCCATTATCCAGACATCTTAGATAATGGGATTATCCACCCCCCCACCAACCCCTGTTCCCGAAGCAGTGCCCTACAGAGTGGCCATAATTGACTAATAATCAGGGATCGTCATTATCTCTCCTCCATGCTAAATCTTTCCTTTCCGCTGCGCTGCATTCCAGGGCGCTGCCAGCTACTCGATACCTGCCTAAGACGATTTCCTCATTGGCATTCTGGCAGGCTCGGGTGTACGCTGCCAGCAGAGGTCACCCGGGGTCACCAGCCGCTCGCAAGTGGGAACGATGTAGGGGCATAAGGACCGCAGGGCAAGTGGCATGGCCCGACACGTGTTAGCAGCTGGTGGGGTGATAGGAGGGGGCTAGCAGAGGTGCTCCAGTGGCTGAGTAGCGTTGAGAGAGAAAGGTCCAGGGAAGGACAGCCAGGAGCCTGTCACACTTACTTTGTGTTATGGAGAGAGAGAGAGCGAGACAGCAGTAGGGAAGATTAGAGTCTGCCAAAGCACTGACCAACAGTTGGCAGCTTGCATGATGAGAAGAGAGATCTTTGGTTAAGTTAGTGGGACATTTTTCTGCTTAAAAGGAGGGAACATTACTCACAAAAATAATGTGTTAATCTGCATCTCACTTTAATCAGTCACTGTTTTAATCATTTCAGTGGGGGTTGGCAGGTCAAGGTTCCTTTCCTCTCTCCAGTTACCTAAGAATATTTATTATTTATTATCAATTTTTAGTTCAGGAACTTTTTTCAATGATCATCTGTGGTAATTGAGGTGCATGCACAGATGCTTCATAGTGGAACTATGCAATGTGACATTATTAATACTGATAGTAGGTAATGGTTTATAGCACTCTCTATTGCTCTTGTTTGTTTTGATACAAATTTGCTGATTTGTATGTGTGGGGTGTGTGGGTGTATGTGTGTGCGTGTGTGTCTTGGTCTTGGTGTCTCTGTGGTGGGGAATGAGAGTCGACTGGCATATGGTGGAGCAGCATCGAGAGATTGCTAATCAGCATGGTTTCATTAGCTTTGACTGTAATAGGCTCTATCTGGTGAATTTACAATGCATTATGCATCGCAGAGCACTGCTACTAGAATTAGTGATGTGGAATCACACCTTCACCCCTCTCTATGTGTTGGCCCCTTTCTACATTTGAGTTTCTCTCTTTATTAAATTTTGCCAAATCTCTCTTTTCAACTTTACTCAGCTCAGTAAACCTTCATTGGTTTGACCTTTAAAGGAATAATTTAGTGAGAAATCCAATTTGCACAGAATTTCTAATTTGTGAATTATCTTGAACTTTTATTTAACTGACAAATGTACAAAGAAATGAGTCATAATGGATTGACTGGCCAACTTCATTCATTCATTTGGAATTTAATTCTGGCAGCACACTCAAAAACAAGTTGGGAGAGAGGCAAAATAAGAGTGAAACGTTAACAAAATATTGTTACGCCATTTTGAAGCCTTCCACAGTTTGCAGGGGATTAGTTACACATGAGAAGAAATTCTCACGTTAAAAAATTCTCAAGGACACACACAAAA
The DNA here is from genome assembly GCA_037974385.1 of Arnoldichthys spilopterus. NCBI lineage: Eukaryota > Metazoa > Chordata > Actinopteri > Characiformes > Lepidarchidae > Arnoldichthys > Arnoldichthys spilopterus. The sequence continues at coordinate 3,388,204 of JBBPDA010000138.1, forward strand.
AAACTTTAGCCTCTCTTTAATATATATGTGTGCTTTGGACATTTTCCACCGACTCCCTAATAGCCACAGACAGTGCAATGTTTGATTGTTGCCAAGTCCCCTAATACTTTTTACTTTAACTACTGTGCAATAGACTGTCTGCAGGAACAGCACCTCACATCACATCGGCATGAACAGGGAGGACAAACTGCTACAGAACAAAAGATTATTTAAACAGATCTAAAGTTCTAACACCACCATTGAAAATGCTGATATATATACAGATATATACAGATGGTATAGAAAGTTTGAAGCACTATGTAAACAATGAAACTTTCTCTAGAACAACAGGGATTTTAACGATACAGCCCCTTTAACAATGCATTTGTCTTGAATATGCCTGCATCTCCGTGTTCTGCAGGGCCCAGCTGCAGACTATCCATCAGTGAAGTGTCTGAGCAGCTGCCCAAGTGAGAGTGTTCCTCCAGGTCTGGCAGGTAGGAGGCCTCAGACCCAGCCAGAGTAACCTGGCATGCACCGTCCTGTTCAGCAGGATAGTGTCAGCAGGGTCTCAGGTGGCTCCTTGCCTCTAGGTGGACGATCGGAACGCTTGGCATACTGCACTTCCTGCTGTGCTTCCTTAATTATTCCATAAGACAAACCAGTGACAGATGCAGCCTTTGGCAAGTGGTTGAGAGACAGAGGGAGAGGGAGAGAGAGAGAGAGAGAGAGGGGGAGAGAGAAAGATATGCCATGTCTCAAATTTGAAAAGAAGTGTGAAAGTTGAAAATTCATCAGAGGAATAGAGATGAGAGCGTGTAGTGACCAAAAACTGGTTTTGGACTTGGAACATGCTTTCTAGTTTCATTGCCATGATCTGACATTGCTTTGCTCTTCTTCATAACAAAAAATAATGTGTCTGAATGGGTCTGATTAATTCCTTGATTATCTCATTGCTAGCAGACAATACACTATAGAGTTTTATGATTGATGTATGGCAAAGAACAGCAGAAATAAAGCAACACAATTGCTTCAATTGCTGCATGCTTGTTATATGATTAATGTCTGGATGAAGGGAAGTGGAAGTGACTATTTGTCATTGTGAACACACTCAAGCACCACAACAAAATGTGACCTCTGCATTTAAACCATCACACGTGCACACCTTTTTTCTTTTTACTCTCTTAATAATAAGTTGTGGAATTCAGGCATGTTATAAAGTATTATTCCCTTATTTCCAACAATATGCCAACTCTTCCATTCACCAGTTAAACGGTTAACAATTTGCTGTAGTTCCATTGCTCCTTACACGATAACCAGGCCCTATAAAATAAAGAGTTCCCAGACAGGGACTGTGGCAGAGAGGAGTGGAGAAGAAGTTGCCAAACAGTGGAATTGTGAGGATGACTCAGATCAGCGTCTGTTGTCTATCACTTCATGGAAAAAACATGCCCTTCTCTCTATCTGTCTTTCTCTCTCTTTCTTTCTCCTTCTCTCTCCCATCACACTTCATCTAAAAATGGCGCGCAACTAAACGGCAGGCCTGTGAAAGCAGCCTGTCAGACAGCACTAGCATATCTAATCCCTCACACTTCTTCCAAAGGCTCGCTCTGCTCACTTCCTCGGAAGCGTGTGGCCCGGTTTGATGTGACACTAACGCATTTATGTGGAAGTAATAATCGCATTATTTTCTTCCAGTCCAGACCCCGAAGCACACGCAGGCAGACATTTTCCGTAATGAGTTAACAACAGCGCCTCAGAGGAGCACTGAGATGGGTGAGGCGCAAACCTTTGTCAGAAGATGAGTCCACAGATAGTACATTACGCATCTGCTGTGTTAGGGTAAGTAAAAATAGTCAAAACTGTGTCTCCCCCACCAAGCTCAGCAGTGCTGACATATTGAAGGCTGGTGGGTGAGAATATAAACCTTTCTTTGTCTTTCAGAGTTTGCTTCCTAAACACAAGACAAGTCCAGGCATCATGGGCCAGTTAAGACCCAATTTAAGCCTTAGCTAAGCCTGACCAATCTATTGTCTACAAACTGTGCAATGTGAACTTTCTGCATTGCTGTCTTTTACACCTAATTTGCCAGAGGAAAAGGAGTTACTTCTGTGGTCCTATGTTGAAGTTATAGTTGGGAAGCCCTGGTCAAATTACATCATTCTGTTACATTTCATCTATTGATTTACATATGTATTTATTCTTTTTTTTTGTTTTCTGGTATGTTAAACTCAAATAAGTTTTTATGTGCACTAAAGGTTTCCACCCTTCACAAGTTATGATTTTTTAGTGTCAGGGGGGAAAAAAACAGAAAACATATTTAACACAAAATAAGTAAATAAAAAACCCTAAACAACTAAATATTATATAATTTGTATAGTATTTAGTGTGTACAGGTTTTGCCTTTATTGCCTTTATTACACTTTCCAGGCTTTTCAGAAGACTTGCTTTTTAGTTACAATTTCAGGAATCTGCAGGGGTATTTTTTCTCATGCTTTTCATAACATCTGCAAAATTTACTCTTAGAAGAATTTTCTCTTTCTTGTTTTACTAATCTCAGTTACAAATAGATGCTACATCAGTCCATAAAACCTTCCTCCACACCTCAAATGTCTAATTTTGGATTTCTCCTGCAGATGATCCTCCTGAGCAATTCATCATTTCTGTTTTTGTCAGTGCTTCTTTGATAGGGAACAACAGCTGTGTTTGTGAGTTCTTTGGGAACCACTTTTTCTGGAAGGACACATCTGTAAATAATAAGATTGGAGAGATGGAAGAGCACTGATCGTGTTGAGGCTTTTGTGTAGTCTTATGCAAAGTTCTTATGTAATGTTTTCTGCTGTTTATACACAACATTTAATTAACTTAATTAACTTATTTTTACTAAAAATTTAATACAATTAAGGCTAGTGTTTTTTTTAATATCAAGGCTAGGAAAATCGTGTAGATTTTGGTTGTTAAGACTAAAGGCATCTACCAAATGTCCCCTGGTTGTGTGAAAAGAACAGAAAGTTGCTCAAGTCTTTTTCATTCTGCGCCAAATCTTGGTTCCATCATGACCCAAAATCAGATCGTGCTAGACTATGGAGAAAATCCTGCCCATCAGGCAGTGAAAACAGTCTGAGCAAAGGACACCACAGCCGAGCTGGAGACTGCTTTGTGTCTGGATATAATGCTTAAAGGACTAGCTTCTTTGGGTATTGTATGTGTGTAAGTATGTTGGAGGACAAGGCTGAATGTAGATTTAGACTGATGTAGACTTCCCATAGTAATTATGACCAGAGCTCTTTCTGCATTCAGTTACTATAGCCATACATCTATGGAATATTAATAATTATATCACTTTCAAAAACATATTAAGGTTCATTGAATAAATATTGCACTTAAAATTTTATTCATATTTTCTCATTATTATTCATATCTTTCATTTAATTTCCAAAGTGACTATACTATTACTCATACTACTGCTACTAATACCACTACCACTAGTACTGCTACCACTACTCCATGCAGCCCCCTATTCCTTAATTGTTTAAGGCAGTGATTGCCACCTCTTTGCTGTTTTTTATTAACCTCGTGGCCAGGGGAAAAGACCTCAATTCCAGGCATGATTGGCATGGCCTGCCCTGCTCAAACAGCAAACGGAAGTGGTCAGTACTAATGCCTCTAATGTGTTTGTGTTCCACTGAGAGCTGGAGTTTATTTGTATGTGTGTGTGTGTGTGTGAGCAAGCATATGAGAGTGTAAGTGTTCAAAGGTTAGGTTACATTATGCCTTAATGTGCAATATATGAACAGTTCACAGTACAGAATATGACTTACGCTGGACAAAAAGGTCACAGAGGTCAGCGTACTAAAATGACGGCCTTATATGAGTCATGTATAAAGCGTGTGTCTGTTTGTGTGGATAATCCTTAAAACTGACTGGGTGTGTTTGTGCCAGGGAAATCTCTAAGTAAAAGTACTCAAGTAAATTTACTGAAAGAACAAAGTTACTCAAGCAAAAGTACATTTTTTTGTTGTTAAATTGCGATCCTTCTGACTCAACCTGTAAAATAACCTTGCTAGTTCATGCCCTTCGTCATATTAAGTAAAATTCATCATATTATTTACATTTATTCATTTGGCTTAAGCTTTTATCCAAAGCGACTTCCAATACTTGGAGCAGTGTAGCAGGACGGTACCTTGCTCAAGGGTACCTCAGTAGTGCCCGAGCTGGGACTTGAACCTGCGACCTTCAGGTCCCAAGGGCAATGTCCTAACCACTAGGGCACCACTTCACTTTTAAAAGGACAAAATTCTTGTTTTCTCTCTATTCGTTTGATTTTCATCAAAATCATGACGCTTACAAATCATGGCCACTTTTTCAACTTTATAATCTCACTGTTTACTCACTGCCTAATCTATCCCACCCCTTGACAACAGCCATTGTAATGAGATAATCAATGTTATTCACCTTACCTGTCAGTGGTTCTAATGTTGTGGTGTAATTAGCAGGCATACGTGAGCTAGCAAGCTAGGTCTACCTTCCATCTGTCCATATGTTCATTTAGCTGGCCATGCCCATCTTTCCTGGATGCATATCCATCATTTAAACGCTGGACAATGTGTTCAGTGAGTTACAGCTGCAGTCTCGAATCCAGTGCCGCTTTGCTCATATTGTTGTGTTTAGTAGTTCTGCTTCAGTGGCGTTGCAGTTGTTGGAATGGGGGCTGCCAATCATGGGTGCTCATCAGAATAATAGGACCATGCCCAGACACCTTCAGATCACATCTGGGAAGTGATTGCTGGAAAAATAAAATAACACTCAATTTTAGCATCTTACAAATATTGTTAACATTTTAAAGTGTTCCCTCAAACATTAAAACAATACTTGTTTTTCAGAAAGAAATTCCAGTGCTCAAGGTTTCTGGGTATTATTCAGTACTAACCCATTAGTTTACTTTGAATGTTGACTTGCGTTAGCTAAACTAGCTGGCTAACAAGCACTCACAACAGATTTAATGAGGCAGGTTTACACTAACTAGGCTTGTTGTAATGAAGTCCTGTGTCTCAATTCAATCACTTTGCACTTCTTCTTATTTTATACACTGTCATTTATTAATGGCTGGATTTTTTGGGGTATCAAATTTAACATTAATATTTTCCACTAAATGAAAAAGATAAATTACAGCGCAATATTAGCAATAGCTGACTGTATTGTAACAGGACCGATTACTGTGATAATGTTTTGAAATCTCTATGTTGCAAATTGTCAAAATTGTGCAATCTTCTTAAAGTATGGGCCATGGCACTGCTGGTGGGCCATAAAGGTAGTGCAGGTGGACCGTGAGAGTTCATTTACAATTCATAATTTTCAATTTTGTAATTTCTGTAAAGTATTAATGAGTAGATATTTATATTTTAAAAAGAAACCAGAAGTGATATAAAATGTATGAGATTCGAATTACATATGCACCTACCAACCATAACATTATGACCACTGACAGGTGAAGTGAATAACATTGACTATCTAGTTATTTCATTACACCAGCACTTGTCAGGAGGTGGGTGTATATTAGGCAGCAAATGAACAGTGAGTTCTTGAATTGGATGTGCTGGAAGCAGGAAAAATGCCAGATTGATAGCATCTTAGTCAATTTGATGAGGGCCTTATTGTGATGGCTAGACGAGTCAGAGCATCTCCAGAACAGCAGGTCTTGTGGAGTGTTCCAGGTGTGCAGTAGTTAGTACCTACCAAAAGTGATCCAAGGAAGGACAGCTGGTGACTCCGCAACAGGGTCATGGGCACTTAAGGCTCACTGATGCATATGGGGGAGCCTGTCTGGTCTGATCCCAAAGTGGAGATCCTGTTGCATGTAATTAATGCTTACTATAAAAGAAAGGTGGCAGAAGACAGTGCACCACACTCAGAGCTGTTTCAGCAGTATGAGGGGCCTACAGATTATTAGGCAGGTGGTCATTATGTTATAGCTGATTGGTGTAGCTCTTCAGTGGCTGGGGATGGTAACTGGCAGAATGATGTGTTGATCAGGTTTGGTATTTAAGTTTTGTTTTGGCTGCAGAAGAGTTCCAGATGTCAAGATTGGCCATCACATTCTTAAGCTCTGGAATGGCTGGCTTAACACAGCCTGTGTGTTGGTATACACGTACTGCAGGATGTAGACAGTTAACTCACGTGTGAAATGCATTTGCAGTTTGGGAGGAGAATTACGCAGGATGGCGGCTGTAGCGGTTTGCCATCTGTACAGATGCAGTGACTCTTAAAAAAGCTACATTTATCACATAGGACCTCTCTCTCTCTTGTGTCTCTCTCTCCTTTTTTGCACATTTCCCTCCTCGCTCACCCTAAAAAGTGCAGAGAAATCAGTAAGGTGCACCTGTTTTCAGTGGACGAAATGTTCCAGAGAGAATTGCGTAACATTCTCAACAGCACTTTCTTTCCTTTTTTTTTAAATCTTGACTGACCAGATGGAGAATAGTTTTTTTGGGTGGAGCCTGGGTTTATGGTGAAAGATCAGGCCCAGTCCTGAACTAAATGACATGCTGACTGATGACATCACACATTTAGAATTCTTTTTTGGCCCAGGTTGAGGCATTAATCTGTGTTGAAACAGCTGCTGGGGCTCACAGGTCTTTTCTCCCTCACCGAGGTGCTAACACAGCTATGTGAAAGAAAAAAAAAAGTCAATGTTGTCAGCATTAGACGTCTAAGTTGGCATAAACAGTGTACTTGCACGGATCAAATGAGATTTGGTGTCTTAGATTTAAACTGTCTCAGCACAGTGTGCGCTATCGGGATGAATGAAGCTTAGCAGCAGCGCCACATTACATCAAATGTCTGTGCGAACAGATATCTGTAAAATAACTGTGACTACCGAAGGCTAGCTGAGACATACACACACACACACACACACACACACAAACCCAAACACCCACACAAAGAGGGCACTGAGGTTAGACTATTGTACCTGCATTAAAGGTTGTGACCTGTAGTTTCTCTCTTTATCTCTCTCTCTCTCTTACACACAGACACACACACACACACACACACACACACACACCTTAGCGCTCAAGAGTTCAATGCAAGAAATAGTGTGTGCTGGGAAAATGATTATCTAGCACAAGCTGAATAATGGCTTCATGAAAGAGGGCCGTAATCCCCTACAATGAAGAGCGAGGGAGAGAAAGAGCGAGAGAGCAGGAGAAATCAATGAGAGAGGAGGAAGGGAAGACTCTGCCATGCTAATTAGCCCACTCTCCAGTACTCTCATAACCCTGCTGAGGACCTACACTAGCACTGCTGCTGCAAAACATCTCAACTTCACTTTCCCTCACCTCGTACAGACACGCTCTCACAGACCGCTCTCGTTAGACTGCTTCACTTACTGCATTCTTATTAAATGCCTAATGCAATACTGTAAGAGAGCTCTCTTCAGTCAGCAGGGCTGCAGGGCAAAACTTAGGCCCATGGAACATGGAGCAAATTCTTGATAATTGGGGCCTAGAGCTTTGGTGGTTGGTCTTGGTGGGTCTTTAAGAAACAGAGTGGGTTTTGGACAGGACTCCTTATGCTATCTTTACTTACCTCTGTGGCATGATTCATTTGTGAGTTGTAAATAGTTTTTGTCAGCCCTAAGATGTTAAACCGATAATCGCCAATGTCTATTGTGCCTGCAGAATAAAGTGCCACAATAATAACAAAAATCCACAACATTGGTAATAATCTATATAAACCAAATTCTATCCCTGTTGTAATCCACTGTTACCCAACAAAATACTGTATGAACCTACTCTAACCCAACAAAATTCTGTCTAAACCCACTATAACCCAACAAAAGTCTGTATGAACCTACTCTAACCCAACAAAATTCTGTCCAAACCTACTGTAACCCAAAACATTCTGTCTGAACCTACTCTAACCCAACAAAATTCTGTCTGAACCCACTGTAACCCAACAAAATTCTGTCTGAACCCACTGTAACCCAACACAATTCTGACTGAACCCACCTGTAACACCACAAACTTCTTTCCAGTC
>JBBPDA010000138.1:3402325-3418445 GCA_037974385.1 Arnoldichthys spilopterus
GTGTGTGTGTGTGTGTGTGTGTGTGTGTGTGTGTGTGTGTGTGTGTGTGTGTGTGTGAGAGAGAGAGAGAGAGAGAGTTGCTTCTATTGATCAGCTGCTGTACTGGGAAGTTACTTAGCATAGTGTGTTAGTGTGTAGATATAAACATAGGCATACCTGTACATAAACACATATGCATGCACATACACACATGTATTGTGTTTATTGCTTTGTGGGAACCAAAGGTCCTATAATGATATGAATAAAATTAATCTGGTCATTTAGCTAGAAATTCAGAAGTAAATGTAAGGCCAACATTCAAACTTGACTCACCCACACATTTGAGTTTCTTAGTGTGTGTGGAAGGGTGTAAATTGTTTTTTGTGTGTGTATGTGTGTGTGTATGTGTGTGTGTGTGTGTGTGTGTGTGTGTGTGTGTGTGTGTGCGCATGTGTGTGATTAAAGTAATACGCTGGTCTAAAGGGGCCTCTCATCCGATACAGTATGTGCATGTGTGTGTATGTGTGTGCATGATCAGTGTTGGAGAGAGAGATAGAGAGAGACAGAGAGAGAGGGAAGAGCTGAGAGAAGTGTGTGATGGGCCGCTCCCGGAGGCTCTGAGCTCTACTGCAGCGCATTGCTGCACTGGGCAATTAGCCTCTGCACTGCAGCCACAATCCTCACCTGGACTCTCTCTGAATCTCTCTCTCTGTCTCTCTCACACACACATACACACATTCCTTGAAGAAAGTTGTCCACCTTTATCTCACACATTACATTTTTTTTACCAGTAACTTTGTCTGGCCGTACAGACATAAAGCATTTTCATGCAGAATTATGGAACCTCACCCCTGCCAATTAATGTCAAATCCAAACACTGTAACAAGTCTTAATCTAGCTTTTAATATTGATATAATGGTGTATGAAAAAAAAGGCATTTGATTATAAAAGAACATGACAATTTATTTAAAACATACTAAAAGTATTTACACACACACAGGTTGGTATTGCTATCTTTGTGAGTACATTTCACTAATCTGTAATATTGTATTTAAGTTCATAGTGCACCGACACCTAAACTTAACCCTAACCATAACCCCAGTAAACAAAAACAACCCTCCTGCTCTTTTAGTTTTTCCTAAAAAAAAGTAGAATTTATGGAAAAGACAGCATGATTCCTACTGAGGACCAGCAAAATGTCCTCACTTTGACAAATTTTGCTATATACTTATCATAATGAGGACATGTGGTCATTACAAGCAGTTAAATACACACACACACACACATACGCACACATACATGCACACATTTAAAATAACACAATAAATATATATTTATATATAATTATTTGTAATTCTATTCCACAACTTTAAGGAAGTCTGCATGGAGTTTATCCTCACTGATCGCCCCATTAATAGAGTAGCTCTTTAGCAGCTAACCTAGTTTAGATCATGTTACCTGTTAAACTCACCGCAGCATATCCTTTACAGCCATTTAACCCAGCATGGGAAAATAACAAAAGAGAGGTCAACTGTAAAGCCCGCTCACAGAGAAAACTGAAGAGTCTACTGAATGCAATAAGGGTGCTCTTTGTCACTCTCTCGCTACCTGTGTATCTTGCCCTCCCTCTTTCTGTCTCTGTCTCTGTCTCTCCTGCTCACTCGCTCGCTCTCCGAAGATCGATTTCTGGGATATTGTATATGATTTGCGGGCGTCAGGGAGCCGCTATCAATATGCGGGAGACTCCCGGACCTTCCAGAAGAGGTGGGATGTCTGGCTTCTGCATTCTTGTATTTTATCTTTTCTTTTAGTATATACTGCTATTAGTCTTGTTTTATTTAATGATTTTACATTGTTCAATATGTAGCAAAGCACAAAAGCACTTTACTTATTAAAGGTGCTATAATGAGCAATGCTTAAGAGCAACACATCTACATTAGACGTTACATGGACAAAAGTAGTCTAGTTAGGGCCTTCCCCATCACCAGCCTTGCTTGACGGAGGCCATCAACAGATGCCTGAGATTCATTTTAATGTCAGCGACACTCATTTAGCGAGTTGATTGTTAAATTGATTTAATTATCGAATCCTCCTCGCTGACACTGATCAACCCTTGTTAATAAGGAGGCACCTATGCATGTAATTGGCTTTGATGCATATCAAGCTGGAGAGGCGTGCAACTTTTTAAAGGGCAAGCCTCACCAGACGGATTGAGATGCACAGCACGAGCCCAGATCTGGCCTTTGAGCTGATGGATGATGACAGGCCTTGGCATTGTTCTCTTGATCTCTTTGGCTGCTTGAGTTATAGATTCTGCATGTTTATATTTGTACCATTCTGGCATATTAGAACACAAAGGCTATCTGATAAGGACGGCTACATCAGTATTAGCCAGGGATGCAGTGGAGGGTGCATGGAGGGTAAACACCATGTAGGCATCTTTTAAAACATTAAATGGTGTTTGCTCACCTTTTAATCATTTACCCCTGAGTTTACCTCTAGTCAGTTTGCTATGGTCTGATCAGTTGATGAGTTTGTAAACTCTGAGTGTTTTCCCTTTGATTTTGGTTTTTTAACATCACAGAAAATTCCAAGTGAACCAAAGTGCATCGCTAAAAACTAGGGCTGCGAAATATCAACACTGCAATTTTACTGCTACATATTGCAATGTTTTTCAATATTTTAAAGGGTTTCTCCAATTTAAAAAGGCTTGAAGTGTGTAAGAACTATTAAACCTTCACAATGTATGTTCACTCCCCCATCTATACAGTCAATATATGAAAACTAAGCTTTAAAAAGTTTTAAAATCATTTTGTGATGTCACAAACCAACACATTAATATATATCGCCCTATGTAGCCTACAACAGTTTAGCCTCACCCCTTTCAAGTGGATGTTCTAAGGAGTTCTGTAATTGGTTAGAGGCTCATTTGCTCTAAATTTACATGTTGTTTTAACTGAACATGACAGTTTTGTTTACACCTTCTCCCTGCCTACTTTTCCTCATTCCCGCTCACTCCTCCTCTATGTCCCATTCATTAAATGTGTATAAAGACTCATAGAGAATTCATGCTTTGGGATTATACTGTGCATTGTGTGAAGTCTCTTTGTTCCACATGCTTGGTTCCAAAAGAGCTAGGCATATGCAGATCATATTTGTTGACCAGAGGAAAGGGGTGTGGCTATCATATGGTGTGGGGATGAAAAGGCCTTTGGTAAAAAGTGGTGGGAACATGTCCCTTGTGTCCCCAGTGTCTCCATCATAAATGATATATCGGTTTCTTACACAAACATCAGTTTGGTTTGAAAAGTGCTGAGAACTGGGAACTTCTAGAGGGATCATAATGTTTGATGGGGTGAAATAAAGTATAAAGTAAGTATAAAGTAAAAATAGTGGTAAGTGGTAACTTTTGTCAATCTTTCAAAAAGTGTTGGGGTCTCAGAAATGCTTCACCTTGCAGTGAGTCTAAAAATGGCAGCAATTCAAGTCAAGTAGACTTTTATTGTCATTTGAATCATATGCAGTTCACACAGTAAACAGTGAAACGAAACAATGTTCCTCGAGGACCATGGTGCTACATGAAACACAGGACCACAAACACTACACAACTAACATAAAGTGCATTGTGTGCAAATATGTGCAAACATTGCAGGACAGTGCAAAGACAGACAGGTATGAACAAAGACAAGAAGACAAGACAGTGCAACAGTGACCAGTGCAGTTGTGGGAGGCCTGTTAGAGCATGTTTGAATGTGTTTGGGCATTTTGACAGTTTGGAGGGGAACTTTTAATGCCAATTCTCTTTTGTCAGTTAGCATTTGGGCTAGCATGGGCTAGCATCAGTTCATGAGTGATAGTAGAGAGGTAGGGTTAAAAAGTGCAGTCTCTTAACAACTTCTTAAAAAATCAAACATGCAGTTTCTTAACAACATGCTCATTGCACCATTGCAGGCCACACTTTTTTTAAGGGCACATATCATGGAAAATATTTTTTTGCTAATATTTATAGCTAAGAAAGCGTTCAGTGTTGTATCACTTTTTTTCACCATTTATTCCACAATCCATGCAGTCCATATTTAGAAAATATGTCATTCTTAATGTGCTATTATTTAAATGTCTGGAAAACTGGCGCCTTTCCATGTATCCAGCCTATTTGGCCTACAGCAGTCTAGCCCTGCCCTTTTACACTGGAGTTATAAGGAGTGTTTTAGCTTGTTGAATGAGAAACACAACAGCCAATCTGAGCAGAGCTCATTTACATATATTGGTCTTAACGTTACAATAACAAACTATAAATCTAAAGTGTAATGGGACATTTAAACCTTATTACATAAAAATGAATTATGCGTGTTTTTGGTTCATAAAGGCACACACATTCCATAACTGGATGTCCGGAGAAAAGTAAAACACAAGATAAATGTAGGATGATCTTTTTACTATTACATTCCTGTTATTGGCCTTCAAAGACTGGCAGTTTCCTATTCTTCTTCCTGCATGTTATCTGCTGCTACTTTACTTGCATAACATTGTGCAGAATGGGATAAGGTTCAGTAATGGGAGATTTTTTTTTCTTTTTCTGCATTTTTTTTTCTGGGTGGAGAGTGACAACATTCCCTATTCCGATGCTGATGGTGATAATGAATAATATGAGCTCGGACATTAAGACTTGAGACAAAAGTCTCAGCCCATAATGCTGAAGATTCTGCCTAGGTGTCTACAGGCTGTGCGTGTTGGTATGCAGGCTGTGCTGCGAGGATAAAGCGAGGCAAGCATGACTAAGCTCTGAAATGCCTATTACAGCACATTTTAAACAGATAGAGAACTTTTTCTTTTTCAGAAAAGAGAGATGCACGTGCGACTAAGCCGAGCGCACCTGCACCTGCTGCTGCACAGACAGAGGTAGTAACTAACTCCATTTACTTTTAGTACTAGCATCTATAGTTTTATGGCTGGTTTGCTATGGTCTAATCAGTTGATAATATTGTAAACTTCGAGTTTTCCCCTTGATTCGGTTTCTTTTCACATCAGAGAAAAATCCAAGTGAACCAAAGTGTGTCACTACAAATTAAGGCTGCATGACATGGACAAAATATCATTATTGCAGTTACACTGTTACATATTGTGATGTTTTTCAATATATTAAAGAGTCTGTATCATGTTTCTCTAATTTAAAAAGGCTTAAAATGTGTAAGAACTGTTAAAGCTTCACAAGGTACGTTCACTCCCTCATCTATACAGTCCATATATGGAAGCAAAGCTGTAAAACCAGCATTTTTTCAAATCGTAGTTTTTGTGATGTCACAAAACCAACACATTTACATATATCACCTTATTTAGCCTACAACAGTTTAGCCTCACCCCTTTCACATGGAAGTTCTAAGGACTTCTGTGATTGGTTAGAGGCTCATTTGCAAATCGCAACTTTCTGCGATATTAGTATTGCAGAGACCGATATTGCGATAACGATGTGCAGATGACATATTGTGCAGTCCTACTACAAACCATGTGATGATGTTCTCTCTGCTTATTGCTTACCTGTGGAAGCAAGCCAGAAAATACAGGAAGAATGTCCTGTGTTCTGGACTAAAGTTTTTTTTTTTTAAAGAAAATTATACCTATACAATGTAATGGCAAAGCTGGCATTTGCTCGTAACCCTGGTGATTATTGGGGCACTATACCAGCAGAGTGACAAGGAAATGTCTTGAAAATACTAAACTGCTTCACGCTTTGCAAATACTGCTGTCCTTGGGTGACTGAGCAGAACAAAGGAGATAACACTGAGCATCAACGTGTCAAACTGAATACATGTTTGGTAACCTGACTTGTCTAGCTGTCTTGTCTCGCCATCTGTTGAGCTCAAGCTTGCGGAGTATGCGTAGTTGTGGTCGGATCAAGGTCAGATCACATTCAAACCCCACACAAAGTGCTCCAGAGTTTGTCTGGAACCCAGGCCAAGACCACCTAATCAGTGTGATTACTGTGTTCACACCTGCAGAAATGAACTGAATCAAGAGCTCAAACACAAAAAAGGCTGCGGGTTCGAACACAGTAATCATACTCGGGTGCGGTTGTTTTGGTTTGCACCTGAGCGTGATTACTGTGTTCAAACTTGCCAAAATGAACCAAAACACGAGTTCAAATGCACTAAAGGCTGCAGGTGTAAAGGACCATTAGATGTATTAAAGTATATTTGTGACAAATGTACATGTTACTACATTCACAATTAGTTTTTAATACCACTGTGTACCATTATTTAAATTAAGTAATACTATTTTCACCTGAATATGGTGTTAGTTACTCAAACCAGCTGTGCACAGATACTCTGGCAAATATTAAACACATAGGACCCATCAGCGGAGCCTCCGCAGTCTGCACCAAGGGTGTTTCCTGGGGTGCATTCTCCCCCTCCACTTCCCTGCTCCCACGCACTGCAGAAAACCTCTCGTTAGTGGAATGTGGGTAATTAGGTTTTGCAGCTGGAAGTGGAAACGCAGCTATACACCCTCCTCCTACCCCCCCACCCCCCCTCTCCCCCCCCCACCACCACCACCAATGAGGGTGACCTTAATAAAGTGATGAGGGGAGCGACAGCACGAGTGCAGAGACTCAGCATTTTCTCTGATTTGACTAGTCCAGCTGCCTGTGGGGCTGGACTAAACCTGTTTGTTCTGCTGCCATTCCACAACTCTCTGATTTTCTACAATTTTTATTTATTTAACTTCTATTGTCTCCACTCTTCTTTTCTCTTACGTTCTTCTTTTCCATTCTGACCTTTTCCTTTTTCTCCTCTTCTCTTCTGTCCTCTTTGCTTCTCTCTTCTACCCTTGTTTCCTCTTCTCTCTAGTCCTCTTTTCATCAATACTCTTGTTCTCTTCTGTCCTGTTTTTTATCTTCTGTCCTCCTCAGTTTCTTCCTCCTGTTCTTGTCTAATTTGATCTCTTTTGTTGTGCGTTTGTCTTGTCTCCTTCTCTTTTCATTTATTTTCTTCTCTTCTCTCCTCCTCTCGTTTAAACTTCTCTGTGACCTTTTCTTTTTTTCTTCACCCTCTTTTAGTCCTTTCTCTCTTCTGTTCCCCTTTTTATTTCTCGTCTCTTCTCTTCTCTTCTCTTCTCTTCTCTTCTCTTCTCTTCTCTTCTCTTCTCTTCTCTCCTTCAGTCTTGCCTCACTGCATGAATTTTAACAGTGTGAACACAAGCAGCCGTATGAACCCTGCCACTGCTGTTGGTGTGCGGCACCGCACAGATGATAAAGACTTCAAAGAGCTGTGAGGAAAGGTTCACATGAGGAAAGCAGACCCACCAAGAATTGTGATGAAATCATCTGGTCCATCGTCAACCAAGCGGGAGGATATTGAAAAACTTGTTGCGTGTCTGTGGTTTCCTCTGCTTCCATGTCACAAATTGATTTTAATGTTTAATATTTAAAGTAAACAAATACCAAGGTGAGTTATCCACATATCCAGAGATATCAGATATCCATATATGCTTAAATACCCACCTACCACAAGCTGATTGCGATCTAGGTGGTGGACAGGGAGCAACGGCAACCGATGGGAAAGGCATGCAAATAAACAATGAGATTCACCAGAGAGCCTTGCTTTAAACAAATCAACAACCTGAGCCATGGTGGATCAAGCGCGGCACAGCACATCTGTTCTAAAAGCACAGGACCCCCCCACCTCCCCCAAATCAACAGATGGCGCTTCGCTCAAAGAGGCAGCCATGAATGCAGGTAGAGGAGTCGAGAGTAAACGCAGCACCCAGGTAGTTTCAGCATCAGACACAGGGCAGAGGCTTGTGCTGTGTGTTGATTACACACCTTATGCGCTTAGCACTAACCATATGCAGGAGGGTTTGGTAATAGAAGTATTGTAACTCTTGGGTGATCACTGGTGTTTGGTTAATTTCTTAATTATATCACTGGGCTCAGACTCAGTGAAGCTTGATATTGGTCTATTATGGCAGGTGCAATGCCATTTAGACTGAAAGATTCAAGTTTTCACCATAACTTATCTATGTCACTGGCCTTCCCCTGTCTTTTTCCACTATTTAGAACCTGCCCTTAGAATAGCTGGTGTGCAACTAACTAAGAAGCTTTATATTTAAGGTCAACATTGTCCTTTGGTTAATGATTGAGTGTTCCACCAGTGTCAGTCGAAGAGCTGAGGATACACATTACAAGTGTGGTTTTTGTCCAGTTAGAGCTTTGTATGGCTTTTGAAGAACTAATATACGGCACAATTATCAGTGGCTACCACTGCTTTTTTGTTGACACTTTGCTTTTCCCAATCATCCTTGTCTTGCTTTATGCCAAGTTTGTTAGCCATCTCCCTCTCTTCATCACAGCTTGGCATAGAAAAATGTAAGTTTCCCATTAGTAATTATGATTGTGACCATTTATGTGATCTGAACTGTGTATGTACCAAATGTAATGATGCGTATGATATTTTCTAAAGTACATGAAGGCCCCCAGTTAGCAACACAAAGAGAATGTTAAGGTGCTGCAACACATTTTGACAATCTAATGCAAAGCATAAAGCACAAGGTGTAACTAACATTTATGGGCAAGTCTGACTCTTTTTTGACGGCAGAAACATCAGACTTTGCACCAACGCAAGGCACAGTAAGTTTTCCCTAACTCTCTTAATTATTCAGAGATATGTTTTGGGCTTAAAGCAAAAAGAGGTAGGGTGTATGAGCTTTGACGGATTGCTATTATAATGGCATCCGATCAGTCTTTCGGTGAAGAAACAGACCGGTTTGTGTGCAAAGTGAAAAATCTGAGCACTCGCAGAAGCAGTGCTGTTCCACCTGAGCCTTTCAAGCACCATTAATGTACTTTCAACACATATTTGTATCTGTAATGTATATCTGTATCATATATGTAATGAGCAACATGCACGCACACATTTGTAAAACATGCTGCTTAAATATAATTTATTAATATACCATTGGCTGTAGATGTGGCCCTTGTTGTTTCATTTAATTGCCTAAAAATAGCACTGCAATGGCAGCAATATGCCCGGACGCAACTCCTACAAGAGGGAAACACACACAAACTCATTTGTGATTTTGAAAATATGGCCACATGGCATGAGTGGGAACATGCCGTGAGTTACTCGCTGGTATGAAACAAAACTGCTTTGCCTCGAGCTTTCCCCTGGTGCAAAATAGAGTCTTAGGTGTGGGGAGTGTCAAGGTCCCTGTCCAAACTGGCCCCCAATGCTGATTGGTTCTCCATTTGAAAGAGTGGTATTTGGGAAACTATTTAAATCTGACATTTACTACAGACTTCTCCTTTAAGAACTGGACATAAAGTTCATGTCATATCCTATTAATGCAACTGGTGAATCACACATCTTTGGAAATCATCATTTTTGTTTCGAGCATGATTTACATTTAGTTTAAGATAAAGCACAAAAACTTGCATTTAACTCAGGGAAAAAATGACTTGCACCTAAAAATATATAATCACACACACCGCATTTGTATGTAATATATCACAGGATGCTATGAATGTACAGTGTTGTTAATGGAAAAAAAATTTGTTGATGTTTGTAGTTTCCCCAATTTACTGCTCTAGTGCTTGGTTTGGTCTATGGCTTGGTCGTAAACAAGAAGCTACCTTAGTCTAGGTGAAGAAAGGGGTCACGCTCTTTGGAAATGGTCCATCTTAAGTGGTTCCCTAACCAGGGAAGTCACCAAACTGTGCTGGAGCCCAGGACTGAATTTCAGCAGCCCTGGTTTAAGGCCTGAGTTTCTTCATGCTCTCATTATGGTGAGGTTCTTTGGGGCCTGCTGCTGGGTTTCAGAGGTCGAGTGTAGCAAGAATGCTTACTCTGCTTGCCTGTAGTTCTTTCAGAAGTCACAATTTCATGGCTAAAGCATGCATCCCAGGCAGCTCCTCCCTATCCACATCCTGTTCTTGCACATGCATAGATGTAGAAAAACTAAAAAAATCATACAAATGGTGTACATGCTTTGTGAAACAGAATTACTGAGCTAAAATCCATTAACAAAGGTAAGTGTACCTTACTCAGTGTGGTTTTTGGCCCCAGACACTTACAGAGTCTCAGTCTAGATATGTGACTTACATGACATTTCAACCAAAAGATTCTGGAATCTGAGATTAATACCCAGACAAATGTTTTACAAAAGACAAAATAGCTAAGATTGAGGCATCAATGAGAACAAGAGCATATTGCATATAATAGTATGTTTCAATGTAATAAGCCTATCTATGTGCAATTTCTGTCATTAGCAGAGTTATAACAGCATGCCCTCACTGCAAAGTAGTGAGAATAGTAGGACCGCATTGAATAAGGCTGCAGGGCATGCTTTTATTGTCTGATTTTAGGCGTCTTGTGGAGTGTATGTGTGTCTAAAAGTGTGTGAAAGAGAACGTGTGTATGACGGAGAGCCTGTGTGAGTGTGTGTGTGTGTCTGTCTTACCTCCCTGCTGCTGGAGGATTGCTAGTGATCATAGCAGCTGCGAGGGTGTGTATATGAGCTCCATTGTGGCAGAGAGCAGGAGATATGCTTTGACTGGAAGGATGAAAGATTCATGTTGAAACCCAGACGGCGTGTAAAGAGAAGGGGGACTCCACATCATGCAGAGGGGTAAAACCAGGTGAACACCATAGCCATGACTGTGTGAAAGATTAAGGAAGACAGAAGAAGAGAGACAGAAAGACATATAAGCTGAAAGCATGACCGTGAAAGCAGAAGTTACTCTACACCTTCTGACATTTAACTACCTCATCTTGTACAAGGGGCGGAGAAAATAATAATAGCGTGTTTCTTCCCTCCACCTCCCCCCACATATCTTCTATAGGAAACACAAGTCTTCATTTCTGTTCCTGGCTGCATGTATACCAATACCTAGGCTAGTGGTGACCTATTGCTTAGGATCTTGCCCTTGTGAACAGAAGGTTGCATGTTCAAGTTGCAGCCTGTGTACCATTGAGGCACCTTTGAGCAACCACTACACTGCTCCCCAGGTGATTAATATAGCTGATCGCTGCTTCATGTGTGCAGGTGTAATGGGTTAAATGCAGAGGTCACATTTCATTGTGGTGCACTTTGTGTGATTTGAGACTTTCACTTCAGCTGGTTAGCTTGCTGCAGACAACTCTTTGCAGGCACTGCTCCTCAACTCTTCTCACTGGGTTTGCTGTCTCACTCTCACTTTCAGTTTTTGGAATGGTTGTAAAATATTCATTTAACAAGTGAAATGAACATTTCAGTTCATGTACACTGGCAACCATTGTTCATGTTAATATGAGGTGTGTGTGTGCGTAATTTGTAATGTTTCTAAAAGTTTTCTGACATGTTGTGAGATGTGGGAGCTGAAGGTTTTTTTTGCAAAATAATAATTAAATAAAACATAAGTGACATTCAATGGGAATGATGATGCAGCATACTCTGGGCAGTAGTTATTCAGTGCTTAGGACCTTGTCCTTGTGAAAAAAAGGTCAGAGGTTCAAGTCCTGGTCCAGGGACCACTGAGGTCCCCTTGAGCAAGGTACCGTCCTACTACACTGCTCCCCATGCGCTGTTGATAGTTGCCCGCTGTTTCTCGTGTGGATGGGTTAAATGCAGAGGTCACATTTCATTGTGGTGCACTTTGTGTGATGGGGTGTGTTCACAATGAAAATTACACTTCCATATTTTACACAGAACACATAAAGGCATGTGATTAGATCAATGTGAAATTTTTCCAACCAGCTGGGCCAAAATACACAGACATGGATGTATCTCTAGTCATAATAAGGTGCATAGATCAGTGTAGCAGCACAGATCGATCAGCATAGATGATAAGTTGTGATATATGCTTTTCCTTTAGGTTAATCTAACTTAAATATGCTAAATGTTTGGCCTCATTTGTATTTCACACGTGCTGACAAGCTACATGTCCCCAAAATCTGATGGGCAGTGTAGGTACAGATGTACAGCATTACAATGCTATTAAACCAACATTACATGAGCACGCTTATCTGTGGCAACATGAAGCGTTTGAATGCCTGTAATAACTTTCAAATCCAAATCTGCAAATCTCTTTTCATAGACAGCCGGCTGTGTGAGTCACGGTGATTGGAGTGAGCAGCGAGGCGTCGGCCACTTTGGACTCGGCGCAGCGGAGCCGCTTTCTCCTTGATAAATGATACTAAAGAGAAAAGTGCTGAGCCGACTGTACAGTGGGAATAGATCGTATTCTGCAGGGTTAACCTTGAATAAGGGCGTCCTCACCATCTATTTCTGTCTCCGTATGCACGCCTTTTTCAGCTCAATTCACTGCCAATTCTCCGCCGCCACAATGCTTAGCGAAACAAAACGTTCCCACAAAGAAAGAAGAAAAGGAAAAAGAAAAACAGCCTTCTCCAAACACTGTGCCACTCTATCAGGGCCCGAACCAGGATAAGTCATTCTCCAATCCACTGCATGGGAGAGGGCATGGCGGATTTGGGTAACACAGTTTGAATAGCTAGGCACAGGAGTAAAAAGTGACTAAGGCTACGTTCACATTACAAGGTTGAAGTGCCATGACTCTGATTTTTAAATTTTTTTAACTGATCTGATTTTTCCAGAACAGCATGAACTCAAAAAGCTGATCTTCATATCAGGTTTCTACCACATTTTTTCTACCACCAGATATCCAGTACATTACAATAATGGGAATATGACAATATGTGTGTGTGTGTGTGTGTGTGTGTGTGTGTGTGTGTAAACTGGACCTGCATGCACATCCAGAATATGTCAAAACACTTTTTTGGGAGGGAGGGTGCTTGGAGTGGCGTCTGTTAGAAAATCTGACGGTAAGATGATCGGTGCATTGTTTTACTAGACAGGATTTTTTTCACCATAGACATGCTAATGAGAAGACATGAGAAGTAGGTCTCACAGCCTTCCATTTCTCTGTTAATTGACTAAATTACATATAATTAGCATTGATATAGTTGCCAGCAGGTAAGCCTGGCAGGTCCCATAAGAAATAAAACCAAATTACAATTCAGTTAACTGATTATATACATAAGTTTGTTTAAGAAACATAGTCATACATTGGTTGTGGTGCAACTACATTTACATTTATTCATTTGGCTGATGCTTTTATCCGAAGCAACTTCCAAGACATGGAGCAGAGTAGTCGGACGGTACGTTGCTCAAGGGTACCTCAGTAGTGCCTGAGCCGGGACTTGAACCTGCGACCTTCATGTCCCTAGCACAGTGCCCTAGCCACTAGTTTTTATTAACTCTTTGTTAATAAAAGCACATGTGTTAGCTTACGTCATGGCCACCATAAAAAAAATATTTGTGCTAGCTGGTTGTACAAGAAATATCCAGTAATACTGGGATGATTCTGAAACGCAGGCTTCTTCTATCTGTTCTCTAGCTACTACAATGCAATACTTATGAGAGAAAACACACTGCAGTTAGATGGTTGCTTCTTGGTTTACCGTACATTCTTTTTTGGTGAATATGACACTGCTTCCTAGTGCACATGTCAATGTTATGATCAAGTATGGTGGCTGATGCCTATGTAAATTTGGCATTTGCAGACTTTCAAACAGAGAAGTATAAATCGTCCCTGACATGGCCATTGTGCTCACTTATATGCGCTACAGATGACAGCAGAGCTGGCAAAACATAAACCATATGTTTAGCCATTAGCAGATTTTCCCCCTGAACTGAGCAGCCTTTAGTATCGTGCATGGCTTCTTTAGCTTTTGATGACTCACCACACATCTGGGGTATTATGAAGTCAAGGAAACATACCATGCAGTGTTAATATAAATATATTTAGCCAGCATTTCCATAATTGGATGAACATCATTTTACAGCTGTGCAAACCCACCATAGAAGCATCTGCCAGTGATTGCAGCCATTAAAAGCTCTGCACAGCATCATTAATCATTTTAGTTAAGAAATCTTCATAGTTAGCTAAACGTATTGTAGCATATTAAACAGTGTGTGATTACTTATTGTGATATTTTAACGAAATAAACTGTAAATACCTTGTAACCTTGTATTTGCAAATTTCTCATTTTAGACAGCTGTAGTATATGAGTGAAAGCCTTGTCAAAACACATGAAATTACTTCAATGTTGCAAAAATTAGTTAAAGTCTATAAATTACATTTAAATGAGCAGTGGGAGAAAGTACTGCTCTGCTCTTTATGCTTAGCTGGAGTATCAGCCAAGTGTATAGCTCTGCAGCCCACTCTACAGTAACAGTAAGCTTATCAGATATCATATCAGAAGGTTGCTTAAAGGTCAGATCTTCAATGTTTGCACGGATGTAAAACAGGGTTGTCTTGGTGGAATAAAAACAAAACAGCATAATGTTAAACAATCCTTGAGTCAATAGATGGTGAGCACTCTCATGCAATTCGCCTTGTTGCTGGGACTGGCAGACGGTTGATAGGTGGGAGTTCTCAAGTCGGCGCCCTCCATTCTCAGCATTTCCTTGATTACCCCACTACATCTTCAGAGTGCTCAATTGAGGATTCTGGCATCTCATAAATAACCCTCATTCTGTTTTCTACTCTCTTGATGTTGAAGGGTCACTGTTCACTGTCCTCTGGCTGCTTCTTTCAGCCACCTCTGGAACTCTGATGGTAGAAAAAGCCACAATCCTCAGGTTCCTACTTTAAGTGGATAGACTTTGGTATTTCAGCCATGTTCTGTTGCCAGCTCTGCATGACATTCCCTCCAGAGGGACTGTGAGCTCCTGGCTGATATCCACCAGCATCTTCCAGTTATGTGGCTTGGTAGAACGATGTATTATTGAATTTTGCATAAGAAGTGAACTAAATAGGAAATTAGCCATGGATTCCGTCCACAGCAGACCCTTGAGGGTCATTGACTGTAACTGGTCAAGTGATCATAATCATCATGGAACCACCTCCCAATATTCCATACCACATACACAAATCACAACCTACTTGCATTCTATAAACTTTTGTTGGTCCATTTCCTCACAACTGAGCTTTACCATTCTCTATTGATCTTTGGCTTCACTCCAGTGCTCATTTTTCTCCTGCTGCACTGTTCTGGGGCTGCAGAGGAGTTGCAGTCTGGAGATGGAAGACCTAAAAAGGCTTCAGAACCTTTTTTTTTACGAGTCTCATACTGTCGCCCGCTCCAGAGAGCAAGAGAGACAGGGCTACCGGGTCATCAGTTGCTTCTGCTCTGCCAGACACAGTCAACAGAAGCAGATCATCTGAATAGGCCTCATTAGCACTTAGCACTTCCAGCCAGACCAGATGTCACGCCAAACCTATTTTCATACAAATTCAGCTAATTAATTCGCATGCAAAAAAGAGAAAGAAAAAACATACCATTCCTTCAAGAAGGAGATGGGGAGAGGACGGCTGTGGTGAGCCGTATTTTCATTTCCATTTCTCCTTTAAGAGGAGTGGAGCATTCATAATCTGGTTTGTCGGGATTAAAGAGAAAAGGGGGAAATCACCATCACAATGAGCGGCAGCAGCAGATCTTTTTCTGGGCTCATGAAATATGAAAAGGCGAGGCAGGCTGACTCAGAGATGGCAGACAGCACTATGAACCCCCCACCCCCCCATCCCCAATAAAAAAAAAGGATTTTGTCCTGAAACGTCGCCAAGACTTAATCATCTGTAAAAAGAAATCATTTTCAATTACTTTTATGGCCAAGGCTTTCAGTGTTTTGGAAAAAGCGCAACGTCTCAGTATACAGAGACTTTTGTTGTTGCAGTTATTGATGGTAAATTGAAAATTTCTTCTTTTTGTCTTCTAATTCGTTGTAACATTTATGTCAGGTGTTGCAAGGTTTCTCAAAACCATCTCCCGATTGACTATAACCGGATCACAGAACAGTCAAGCATGTGTAAATGCAAGTAAAAGTGTCTATAAAATATCAACTTGTGTAAAAAACATGAAGTAGTAGGTCTACCACAGGCACATCCAACATTTTTTAGCATAGGCAAGGTATTGCATGACTACTAATTTTTACTGGTAAAGTAATCTTTCAACTAGTCACTGTTATCAAAAAAGTGTTCTCATGTTCTGTGAAAAGTGCTTTGTTAGAGTGTGGCAGTGTGAGATATACACTGCAGGACACTTTTGGTCTATTTTAGTTTTAGTCTGTTCTGAGTACATTAGTC
>JBBPDA010000138.1:3427704-3458744 GCA_037974385.1 Arnoldichthys spilopterus
ACTTTATATACTATATGTTCATATCTATATATATATATATATATATATATATATATATACACATGATTTTTTACACGAAAACAATGCGACTCTTGGCTTCCAAAGCAGTAGGTAATAATGATTTTTTCTTTTTGTTTCCACCTTAAATTTACTTTATTTTCTGCTCGTCCTTCTATCCAGTATTATAACAAACCTTCCACACTTCTTAAGCAAACACGTGGGTTTTCATTCTGTAAAGCAGATAAACTGACACTGAAAATACATTGCTAAACAAAGATTTTTAGAGATATATGTTTTAAAATGACTTCTTTATCATCGCTTCTATGTCTAAAATCAAAAATCTGTTTTCCAGTTCCCCTGAAGGACTACTGCCCTGAACATTTTTTGCCTCCAAAGCAGTGGCTGATAATGCAAGTAACAAACCATCTTAGATGATCACATAGCTCTGGTAGAAGCATCAATTAAAACCCCCTTTTGTGATAAGACACCATGAATCAAAAGTTCTCACAATAAACACATCATCATGCTGTCAAGTGTGTCTTGGAAGCCTGACAATGCCTGTTTTAAACCCTTCACACAGTCTGTAAACACAAGCAGAAGAAGGAGCTGACATTTGAAAGCTCAGCTGCCGCCAGCTCTGCCATTTTGAAACACTTGTCTTTTAAAGAGTTTAGAAATGGCAGCTGATTTCACTCACTTTCACTCTGCAGAGTTGATGCACACCACCTTGGAGAGTAGTGAAGTGAGAGGATATCAAGGAAGATATAGGATCTATGATGACAGCCAATAGAAAATTGAGTTTAACAGAATTTGTTGATGATTTTCAGAGATCGTACTTCTAACATCAAGCCAAATAAAGTATCACCAACGATCTTGAGTCTGTATTGACAGATCCAAAGTACAGATCCCCCTGTACCTTAGTGACATATATTCATACTCAACTTCCATAAAAATTAAGTACAGACAAAATTTAGGCTTCAGGATGGCTACTACTGCTGAGGTTACACAGTCAGTTAGGATGATTCTAAGGGCCCAGCACTGTCAGGGGCACCAATATTATTTATTATTCGTTTATAAAACCCAACATTTCTAGCAGCACCCTTGCATACAATGTCAGAAACATAAGCAAAACTCTTTAAGATGGTTTAAAGACCTAAAACAGACCCCAAATTAACATTTTTCATCATTTTAAACCTTGCTCATCTTACTCGTGAGCTACAACCCATCCCTGCTTGTAAAACCTGAGTCTTTGATGAATGCCAATTTTATACCCAGTCATGACACATCACCTTCTACCAGTTAGCCTGTGGAGTCTTCCAAACTGGTGTTACTTGAGTGCCCTTTTTAATCTTATTTTAACTTTTGTTTGTTGAGTGTGTTGCAGCCATGAAATTCTAAAGTTTTGTACATTTGTAAAATATAGTTAAGTTGGTCAGTAAAAAAAAATATCCCAAATTTTCTGAAAATGGGGTTTGTGTACTTCTATATCTATTTCATCTCCATATATATTTTTGTGAGCTTTTTGTGGTGTATCCTCTGAATGGCAGATCCAAACTGTGTTTTTTTTTCCTGTTAGGCTTTCTCTGGTTTTGGTCTGTGGCCTGTTCTGGTTGGCCCCTATGGTTCCCCTGGTTGTTGTTTTTCTAATGGGTTTTCTTCACCATAGACTGTTTTTAATGGCTTTTGATTCCTGGACTGTGACCAGATTCCCTCAGCCCATTTCTGATTTCTCTGCTAACTGCAGCCATCAGATTTCCAAAGCTCTTTAGTCGACTCAAAAGGCGTTAGCAGGTGCGAACATGAACGCAGTCTCTCAGAGCAGAGGCACGCTAATCTTCACATCATCGATTTACTGTTTCTGAGTGTCTGCATGTCAATGCACCAAAACAGGAAGAGTCAATCGAGGTGAGTATTTCTAGCTAGGTGCAAGAATTAGCACGTTAGTCTTTCTCTCTAGCTCTATCCCTCTTTCTCTCTCTCCCCCTCTGAGTTTCTGCCCTTGTCACACTTGTCAAATGCCTGTCAGTGTTCATTTCTCTGCTGGAGGTGAAAGCGTTGCACAAACAGTGGCTGACATGACATGGCCGGTGTTAAGTGACAGAGGGTGTCACACTGCGAAGGAACAGGACCTTCTCGTCCACAGCTTTGGCTCTTTAATAAGACTGACCTCTTGCTGTCATGTAGCCTTGGCTGGATGAAAAGGTACAGAGGAAAGGGTTCCACGTCATTCATGCTGTCTTGGTTACATTCACACATTGTGGAACTTATCAGTGCTGTGAAGAAATCACAGTGCCTACACTCAAAGGTACGTAGCCTCAGAAGGTTCTGTAAAATAATGCTATAGAACCGTAGCCACTAACAAATTTAAGAATATGGAGGGCAATTATGTAATCTGAAACTCTCTTGCAACCCTCCCAAGCCTTTAAGCACAACTCTGATCATTCAGGCCAATTACGAGATATAACAAAAATAGATAGATTGACAGATAAGTTAAGAAAAATACATAATTTATATCACATAGCTATTTATTTATTTATTTATTTTAACTTCTGCTGACTTTTTTTAAATACATATTTTATGGTAACTTAATTATTATTTATTTATTGCAAATGACCTCTAATGACTCTCCTGCAGGACTGTCTCAGCCCCACACTTTGGGAAACTTTCCTAGAGATCGTTTGACTGGATGGTCCATTAACTAATTGTTATTTAAAATGAGATGTGTGAGTGTGATGGACGTTTTTTGGCTCATATAAAAAAAAAAATTTCTAGAGTTTGATGTTGAACACCAAGGTTCAGGGTGCTGTACATAGTGTTTACTCCTCAGACCATGCAGTTCATGTATGGACATTTAGCTACAAAACTTCTGATTTAATTGTTTTGTGATGTCACATATTTACATATATCCTACACAGCCTACAGCAGTTTAAGCTCAGCCATTTACACTGAAGGTATAAAGAGTATTTTAGCCTGGGCAGTGGTCTAGCTATATCAGTCTGAAAGGTGCATTTAAAAGGTCTCATTTTAGTTTAAGAGGTAAAGAGGGGCTTGAAAATGGACATACAGAAAAGCAGTATGCTTGTATTTGGTATATAAGACCACACAATTTTCATGAGCAAAAAAATAGAACGCCAAAAAAAAATAAAGATATAAGCCCTTTAAAGACCTCCTACATAAAATTCTATACCAATCAAAGGTTTTTCCTTTGAACCATACATCCAAGCCTTTATTTTGTCTTGAAGGTCAAATTTTGGACATCATCTTCTAGAAACAGCAGAAATACAAGATTTTTCTTATCCTGTCCCATTTAACTGATATCTAACATGACTGATGGTGATGAATTAATCCAGAATAGCTGAACCATGGGACCGATCCTAGTCACGACCATATGGTGACATCATTTAATGTTACGTGAAGAGGGCATTTTAAATGACACTGTTAAAAATACATGATGTATAAAGCATGAGACTCCGACTAAATTGATTTCACAGTGCTTGGCGATCAAGGTGGCGATCTCTATCAACGTGACTTCCATCTCGGCTCCTTCCTTGGGCCGCTCCTAGGGGGATACGGCTTGTAATTGAACACTCAT
Organism: Arnoldichthys spilopterus; assembly: GCA_037974385.1. NCBI lineage: Eukaryota > Metazoa > Chordata > Actinopteri > Characiformes > Lepidarchidae > Arnoldichthys > Arnoldichthys spilopterus. Next base: position 3,431,297 of record JBBPDA010000138.1, read on the forward strand.
CATCTAATTTCCCCTTCTCACTCAGTCACTCCCAGTAATCGCAGTGACCTTGCGTTCAACCTTCGCGTCGCTCATCCTTGTTCATGCTAGGCATGTGAGCAGAGGCTTGGATCCTACATGGGGCTTTTGTGAATGTGTAGATGTCCTTTTTCTTAAGATTGTGAAAACGCTTTGTGCAGTATGTGAACATCAGCAGCAAAGGAACACAAGGAACGCATTACAAACAGATCAAGCCGAGGCATTTATTGGTAGACATTAGCACAGATTTATTCGGCTTTAGCGCTAACACTATCTCTTGCCTGAGCAGTTTGGCGTTGTTGGCAGAGCAATGTTGTGTACTATATCTGGAACTTCAGACATTAGCATTCTGCTTTATTTCTGTAATCTGCCATGTGCTCTGCACATTTCCTAGAGAGAACAGCAATGAGGGCTTTTATTGGATGGGTGTAATACTGCCTCCGAGTGACTTTTCCTCTCCTTCTCTCCCTGCTCTCTCTACTGTTCATAGTGGGGTGACAGGCGAGAGGAAAATTTACATTAACTGACACATGATCTCTGTAGAAATGACCTGACAGTGCAGACAGAGAGAGAGAGAGAAACCACGCTGCATCCCTCAGCCACACCAGCACTTCCTTAAAAAGAGATCCTTTTACATGTGAATGCATAACTGTCATATTCAAACCTCAGCACTCCACTCCCCCCCAATCCATTTGAAAATGGCCAAAAATGACTTTGAATAAAATCTCATACATTAGAGTCAAGTATAATGTTTTCCTTCCCATATAACTTAACATTGCAGAGATACAAGGTTGTCACAACAGAGAGAGCAAAAAAACCCTCAGTCTTTTAAAATGCTTAGCTGTTATATGTATGGTTTGATCTGTGAGAGCTTGTGTCCTTCTAAGAGAAATAGTTAATGATAAGTCATATCTAATAGCTTAGTTTTTCCTACATCCATTTCTGCCGTTGCTGACCTCCCCTTGTCCTGGCGTCTCCGCCAAGCAGAGGTGCTAATGAAGCATTAGTCGAGGACAGGAGTCAAGGTGGCTGGAGTCCCAGCCAAACTCTCAGCGCCTCCAAACGGCCCCGAGCAACAGGAGTTCATGAGGAGGGCCGCGTGGAAGTGCATGCTGGGAAATGAAGTAATTCTCAGAGCTGTGGGTCTCCGAGGGCAAATACTCGCCTCAGGCTGACTGCGCACATTGCCGTGAAGGTGACACTGGCATTCCATTATCACTTGACTCATGAGCGGTTAGGCATCAGGGAACTGAACGTTCAGCCACAGATTCATGTTTATGGGCATGACTGTTAACTGTTTGTTAATGTTATTTCATAAATGCTAAGCTCCAGAGAAGGTAAGTTTGAAGTTGAAGAGGGAGCATGCAGTGCAAATCAAAATTTTGGACATGGATCCTCACAGAAGGGTTTAGCCTAAATTTACTATTTTCCAGAGAGGTATTCTAGGCCTAATGGCATAATGATTTCTGGGAATTCAAATTAAAATTCAATATAATAGTCTTGATTAAAAAATAAGTACCACAGTGTTACTCTCACAAAGTTTGTTTGGAAACCATGTTTTTTTTCTCAGTAATATGTAGGTAAATAAAGCTAAATTAACTCTTCCATTGGTTACTAGGTTATCAGTCACTTAAATGTCTAACTTGTCAGATTACCCATCAACATGCTTAGTAACTGGCAGAAGAATCATCCAGACCTAACTTTACTGTGAATACGATTGGTAGCCTAATCAATGGGTTTCTATAAAATGGTAAACAGCAGCAGGTCTATACCTCTTTACTGAAGGAGTCACTAGAGAAATGTTACATATAAGGTAATATGTTTTGTATTTTACAAGTTTCAGATAATACATGAAAAACCCTTTACAAGTTTGAATAATCTAGAATAGCCAGAAAAGTTTATATACAATGCTGTTAGCCTTTAGAATTTCCTAGAGATACTTGAAAAACTTTGCAACATCATAGTTTGGTAGTTCCCCTCTTTAAAAACTTAAAGGTAATTAATAGGTGAAACAGGTGTGTTTGATCAATGAAAACCACTAAACATTGCTGGACAGTGGCCCTCCAGGACTGGAGTTTGGCACCTCTGTTCTAGAATTTAATTAAAAATTAAAACTATGATATAATGTGGTGACCAAAACTGGTAAAATAAATAGAACTGCTTTATATTTTGATTTTTCAAAGTAGCTCTTTGTCTTAATACAATTTGAGAAACCTGAGATGCTTTTTCAACAAAAGATACAGAATGTTGAGAGATGCAAAAATAAGTAAATAAATTAATAAAATATTTGTATGTAATGTGTAAATGTACACATTGATTGTAAGTATTTACATTTGCCTTAGTTTTTTATATCCATTTTCTTTTGATGCCATCTTTTTCCAGCATGCATTACCATATTACCATGCTGAATGTCATATTATGCTGTAAGCTAAATGCCATGAGGAAGTTATGTATGCATCAGTCCAGAACAGCTTTCAGGTCTAGATATCTTCAGGAGGAATCGCTTAGAGAGTAAATGCCGCTAGTCTATTTAAACAGCTTTCAGCTTCCACTGGGGAGATGCAGATACAATCAATCCACAGCTTGACATATCACCACAATGTGTTAAAAGTGTGTGTAAAAGCAGGTAATTTGATGTAATGAATGTGGTTCATTGTAAAGTGAACAGCACTTATCCTGGGATTCTGATCTAGGTGTGTTTAATTTCCTGCTACGGAAGGTTCTTCTCGTAGTCAGTAAAAAATATATATAAACTGTCTACTTTTCTATCTATGGTGTTTTTTATAGGTATTTTCAGAAAACAGTGCAAGGCAAGTTTATTTTTATAGCACATTAAATACACAGGGGACACTCAAAATGCTTTTCAGATATAAAATAAGCATAAAAACATAAAAAGAGAGGCATACTTAAAATAAGCTAAATTTATTTAAACTTATTGGTTCCAGGTTAATAATGCACCTATTCCTCAGATCCAGCTCCTTATACATCTGAGCTTGGAATTCTACAGTCCTTGATTCCCTCAAAAATACAAAAAAGTGTATTTAGACCAAATATTTTTAAAGGTCTACTCAAGAGTCAGCTGCAATGGCTTCAGATTCAGACACTCTCTGCAGACTACCACCAACACTGGACACCAAAATGGATATAAAGATGGCTACAGCAAAACAAATTGTATCCAATACAATGTGAGTTGTCTTCTGGACTTTTATGGGTATGCCCTTTTCTAAATAATTCTTACACAATGTAGTGAATTATTGATTATTTAATTATTAATTTTATTACACAGGTATTAAGGTAAATGTATGGTTGATGCTTGCTGTGCAAAGATCAGTTGATATGGTTAAGGTTATATGGTAAGACTGGCAATATATTCTCTGTATAGTGTTATAAACAACTTATTTCATGATTGTAGAGCAATTTCATACGTGTGTTTTTGCTGCAGAAAAAAACCTGTTCCTAAGGCTTTGTTCATACTGCAGGGTCAAGTAAGAACTAGAGAAGGCTCAGGTAAGAACTAGGAAGGGTCAGATAAGAACTAGGGAGAGTCATATAAGAACTAGGGAAAGGTCAGGTAAGAACTAGGGAGAGTCATATAAGAACTAGGGAATGGTCAGGTAAGAACTAGAAAGGGTAATGTAAGAACTAGGGAGGGGTCAGGTAAGCACTAGGGAGAGTCAAGTAAGAACTAGGGAAGGGTCAGGTAAGCACTAGGGAGAGTCAAATAAGAACTAGGGAAGGGTCAGGTAAGCCCTAGGAAAAGGTCAAGTAAGAACTAGGGAAGGGTCAGATAAGCACTAGGGAGAGTCAAGTAAGAACTAGGGAAGGGTCAGGTAAGCACTAGGGAGAGTCAAGTAAGAACTAGGGAAGGGTCAGTTAAGCACTAGGGAGAGTCAAATAAGAATTAGGGAAGGGTCAGGTAAGAACTAGGAAGGGTCAGAAAAGAACTAGGAAGGGTCAGATAAGAACTAAGGAAGGGTCAGGTAAGAACTAGGAGGGGTCAGATAAAAACTAGAAAGTGTCAGATAAGAACTAGGAATGGGTCAGGTAAGAACAAGGGAGGGTCAAGTAAGAACTAGGGAGAGTCATATAAGAACTAGGGAAGGGTCAGGTAAGAACTAGGAAGGGTCAGAAAAGAACTAGGAAGGGTCAGATAAAAACTAGGAAGTGTCAGATAAGAACTAGGGAAAGGTCAGGTAAGAACTAGAAAGGGTCAGGGAAGAACTTGGGAGAGTCAAGTAAGAACTAGGGAATGATCATGTAAGAACTAGGGAGAGTCGAGTAAGAAATAGGGAAGGGTCAGGTAAGCACTAGGGAGAGTCAAATAAGAACTAGGGAAGGGTCAGGTAAGAACTAGGAAGGGTCAGAAAAGAACTAGGAAGGGTCAGATAAGAACTAGGGAAGGGTCAGGTAAGAACTAGAAAGGGTCAGGTAAACACTAGGGAGAGTCATATAAGAACTAGGTAGGGTCAGGTAAGCACTAGGGAGAGTCGAGTAAGAACTAGGAAGGGTCAGGTAAGAACTAGGAAGGTTCAGAAAAGAACTAGGAGGGGTCAGATAAGAACTTTGGAAAGGTCAGATAAGAACTTTGGAAAGGTCAGGTAAGAACTAGGAGGGGTCAGATAAAAACTAGGAAGTGTCAGATAAGAACTAGGAAAGGGTCAGGTAAGAACTAGGGGAGGGTCAGGTAAGAACTAGGGAGAGTCATATAAGAACTAGGTAAGAACTAGGGAGAGTCAAGTAAGAACTAGATAAGAACTAGGGAGAGTCAGGTAAGAACTAGGTAAGAACTAGGGAGAGTCAGGTAAGAACTAGGAAGGGTAAGATAAGAACTAGTGAAGGGTCAGATAAGAACTAAGCAGGGTCAGGTAAGAGCCAGTTTTATTCATGAGCTTAGAGCTTGGTGTTCCTTAATGACTGTAACTAGCAGAACAATTGTGCTGTATTTCAACTATAACTACAGCACACTACAGCATACTTATTACCTAAGTATCTCTAAAAAGTTTCAACTTTCCATGTTTAAGCTCTCATGTCATGTGCTCTACCAGCTTTCTTATTGCATGTTCTGACATAAACATCTGGCAAATATAAAAAAAAAACACCACATGAAATACAGATCAAAATGTGTTGCAAGTCCAGAAATCTGAATAAGAATTAAGACCTACAAATGTACCCTTAATTCTACTGGCAAATCTTTCCACACTCAGAAACAAACACCATCAAACTCTCTGATGATAGCTAAAGTCTTGCTTGTGACACTATTGCAGCATAAGATTCACATTAGCTTCCAGTACAATGACACAAGTCTATGCCACGTGAACTACAGGAAATTCACCCCGCCTTAATTGAACACACTGCAATTCGGTACTTAGAAGCTGTACAGCACACTGTGAAGTGCATATTATAAACAGAACCTGTATTTACTGTATATGACTTATTATAGCAAAACACAGTATGAGACAAGCTGTGTGCCACACTAAAGTTTAATTTATGGAGCTGAGTGGCAGGCTGTATGTGTAGAATAGGCTGAATGGGATAAATTCAACACTCCTCAAATCAGGAAGGGGTAATAGCACTGTATAACAGGAAAAACACATGCCAATCCATTATAGAACAAGGGTACAAATGCAGGTAAAGAGCAGGAACACATCTCAGAACTATACTTGAAAATGGCATGACCTCGCAAAGAGCAAGGCCAAACTAAGTGGTATAAATAGCTGCAGTTGTTTGGTTTTGAGAAAGTGAAGCCAGAGCTAAATAGAGAGGGTGTCCATATTGATTCTTTTCAAAGCGAAGAACCACAACAAGGGGCAAAATGAGCATCAGGGTCTGATCAAATCAGATCGATCATCCCATTGTCCTTAGCCCTCTAATTACAGGGCAGTAGTAGCATAGTGGCAGTAATAGGGGTCGTAGTAGTCTAGTGGCTAGGGACTTACCCGTGTGCTCGGAGGGTTCAGATCCTGCCCCAGATAAAATTGAGGTACCCTTGATCAAGGTAATGTCCTGCTTTGAACTTTGAACTTTAGTATGTTTCTGTTTTAACCACACTATCTGTGCAGTATGGTGATATTTTAAAACATTTAGCCAGTGTTGAGGAGTAGCTAACTACAACTAGCGACACTACTAACTGCTTTTTTAGTAGCTTAACAGTAGCATAGCTACTAGCAATGTGGTGCAGCAAAATGCTTAATAATTAAAAAGAAATATTATTCATTTTCCTTCTTTACAAAGATGGATATTTATAACTACCAGGTGTTTCTGATGTTTCTGGTGTTGAATTCACAGAAGTGCCATCTGGTGGGCTGCCAACCATTTTCAATGTACAAAGTGGGAGGAAAAGCATGTCTGCCTCCAGGGTTTCTGTTGTGCTTTTCACAGAGAAAAACTTATGAAACAAAGTTCTAAAGATGACAACAGGTCAACATGACAAAAGTACCGAATAAATAATGCTCACTGACCTAGGTTTGTGATACACAGTCGGTAGCACACAGTAACTGCTGTGGGGTCACATAACCTCTGATCCAGATAAGCAGGTCAAGGTTTGCTCAACTCTGAATCCACGAACACCATCATATTCTCACCTGTTTAGACTGTAGGAGTGAATACAGAAGTCTTGAAGTCTACATAAGACTTGAACCTTCAGCCTTCCGTCCACAAGGGCAGGGTCCTAACCACTAGGCCACCACTGCACTTGTAGTGTAGCTAACTACTATATTAAAGTGGTAGCTTGGCTGAGAAGCTACGATTTAAATGTAGCTTCCCCAACTTCATACAACAATGCAAAGACTAGCGGGGTAAGCTGATGGGAGGAGAGTGCAGGAACATTTGTATAAATGATTTTCTTTCAGTTTATTTATGTCTATTCAATTCATACAAGGCAGGGCTATTAAAAACGTATGGGAGAGACCAAGTGACTACGTCCTTCTGAGAAGATAGTTCCGCCTGCTTACTGCAGTATTTGGCACACTAGAGAAATTCATGTTTGTCACATACTGCATACTCATGCACATTTGTTACTTTTGGGCACAATCAGTTCGTGAGCAGTATTTAATATGCAATTTCAAACACAGCCAGAAGCTCTTCTAGACCCAGAGTAGCTGGATAAAGAGTGTTAGATTAATTAAATACCACAGGGTAGTAGATCTCCAGGAGCAGGGATAGCCAGTTCTGTACTAAAGCAATAATGTACAGTACTTGTCTGAAGTTTAAACTTACTTGACTAAATTAATGTTTTTAATAATCTTTTTAAAAATTCCCCCTTAAAGGCTTGTCGGAGAAGGACCTCAGGTGTTTCCCGTTTTAGCAAAAGTGACTTGTCATTGTGAACACACTCAATCACACAAAGTGCACTATGATGAAATGTGACTTCTGCATTTAATCCATCACACGTGCACATGTGGAGCAGCAGGCAGCTATCAACAGTGCCTGGGGAGCAGTGTAGCGGGATGGTACCTTGCTCAAGGGGACCTCAGTGGTTGAACCTGCTATCTTCTGTTCACAATGGTAAAGTCCTAACCACTAGACCACCATTGCTCATGAAGCTGCATATGCTGCTCTTGATTTACACTTTACACTTCATAATCACTGTAAAATTCTGTGTTAATGCTTATCTTTATTCACTTTCTTTATAAAATGTGGAAAAAAAGAAAGGGAAACCTTCTATGTGTCTATGCGCCCAAACTTTTGACGAGAACCATATGTTCCAAGATTGTGATGTTGTGACAGTGTCTTATCGCAGATATGTCACTACACAAAGTGTGTGACTCCAAGGCCCTAAATAAAAGGCATGAATGTTGATGCTGTGGCTGAGTGAGGGTCAGTCCTTGGAGGTGTTTAGGAGAACAGTCTTTATTGCATCCGTGTCTTTGAAGACTGTTCTCTTGTAAAGCACAGACAGGGAGAGTGTGTTTTTTTGCTGCTGCAGATGGACTGGTCACCTCTGGGAAAGTCTGCTTCTGACTCGGCTGGCCCTCCCTCTTCCGTCTGGCTCCATCAACGAGTCTCTTTGAGGTCGCCGCTTGATCCATCAGTGTCACCATTACTCACGGCAGGCATACACCACGTTCTGCAAGGGTGTGTGTTTATATATGGTGTGCTTATGTTTCCACTATTTGTGCCCAACATGTCTGACTCCGGATTAGTGGACTCCAAACATTTTAGGGATGGTTTTGTTATGTTCCCAGCATAATGACCTTGAACTGCTCTTTTTCTGAGGTTCTCAGAAATGTCGTTTGCTTGTGCCATGATATACTTCTACAAACGTGTTTTAAACACCAGACTTTGATAGATCTGTATATTGTTTTTGGTTAATTTATTAGAAAGGTCGCCCACTCACATGCAATTGTGGTCCCATTGATTAAAAACACCTCTCTAATTTCACATTTAAATTTACTGCTAATCCTAGGGGTCACATACTTTTTTCACTTTGTAAAACTGGATCGTTTTCCTCAAAAAACAAACGACCAGATGAATGAATCTCATTTTTTAAACTGGGTTTTATATACTTTTCTGTATAAATTTTTTTTGCAGAAATATAGACAATTCTAGAAATATCAAAATATAGAAGAGTTTACAAATTTTGAAATGCAACCATCTACACACACAAAACACATTCCTTCACTATACTGTGTGTGAAGATCTGTTTGGACAGAGAACAGTAGCTGTGCTTTATAAAATCATTTATGGCCAAATCCAATTGATCAGCAAAGTAATGTGTTTTTACAGTAAGTACACTTCACACACAACAAAACAAAAACACTACATAATGTTCTTCTTCGTCTAACTGTGCATACCACATTTTAATTGAAAACATTTAAGAAAATTTCTCTTTTATTTTGGAGGTAATCAAAATGAATGGGTGATCCAACTTATGTTTTTTGCTGTTGTTGTCTTTGATATATAAACAATTTCCTTGGGGATCAATACAGTTAGTTAGTTAATAGACCAGTAGAAATGGTCCAAAAATGATTTCAAATAAAACTTGTTCCACTTGTACTGGAAGTGAAAAGTGTTCTGATGTAATACCTCAGTGGCAGCTAGAAATGCTTTATGTTGTACCACAGTTTTATGGCTGATTTGTTTACAGTACATGGTAGTTGTGACGTGTGTAGAGATTTTAATGTAAGTGTAAAATTTCTAGAATAATGTGTATGAAGCTAACATGTTTGTGTTTGTAATTTTGGAATATATGTGTAACATTTTGATAAATGTGTGTTTCCAAAAGAAAATAAATAAACAAACAAATAAATATATTGATTTTGTTCACTTTTACAGCTAAAATACAGGTAGCATAGCTTTAGTAATTTCTCCAGCTGTACCAGTGAATACATCACTACTAGTTACATTGTTGTTCCATGCATTTAGAAAGTGTTGTTTATTAGAGACACTTGATATGAAGTAGAACCACCTTTTATTACATAAAATCCCTCAAATGAAAAACTTCCAAATCACAGGCTTCATGGCACACAGATGTTATGCTGGACATACACTGTGCACACTCCTTGCTTAAACAGCATGGACAATAGGGAATTCCTATAATCCCTTTTCAAACTAGAGTCAGGCTTAATCACCCCTTATTGTATCATATTGGCATCACCTTGGAACACATTTTGGAGACACTGACCACTCTGAACACCTCCTTTAGGGAATTGGACGCTGCAGTGAAATCTCACACCCATCCACAATAATCTGATTAAACTGACAAACACAGTGTGTGGTGAGACCATAGAAGACCAGTTTTAAAGTGATATTTTTAAAAACAGACAAACGTACAGACAAAATTCTTTCTGCTAGATGCTTGGTGTCTACTAGAACTCTCAAGCATGTCTTTCTTGTGTCACTAGCACCATATAACAAATAATATATCAAATATACTTTCAGTGTAGTTCTGGCATGCCTGTGGCAAGAAAAAAATCCCTTTACATGGAAAATAACCATTATGATGCTCTCTCCTTTGTACTTCGCTGTTGGTATGGTGGTCTTGGTCTCATGTATGCAACCCATGCTGAACTACTGCCAGTAGGCACTTGTGGATCAAACAGTTCTAGGGACTTTTTGAGAGGTACTACCCACTATGGAGTTACTCTGAGAACTACACACCTTAAAGAGTGTTTTTTCTTTTTTGTATTCACACCAGCAGTAGGAACACTGAAGTGATGTAAGCCATTCAAGGGTTGATATAATGATAGCATACAAGAAGATGGAGAACAGACTGGATGATCGGATCAAAAACACATGTAGGCTCAGTAAAGTCTGGACTTCACTGTTGGACTACTTATTCATTTTTCCCATTTTTGTAACACTGGGGGCTATTGTTTATATGACTAATGTTTTACAAGGGTTTTTTTTTTTTTTAAAACATTACGGTTCAGTTGCAGTCCACTTTCATTTGGACAAATCACTGTTCACTTACATCATTACAGGATTGTCTTGTGCTGGGAAAGTTAAAGCTCAAAACTTTGTTCTAAGAACTATAATCATCCTTGGTTCCTGCTGTGCACTGCACACAACAAAAGAGGAACTTCTTTCACTTATTAAACTTCTATGAAAAAGTTCCTGCCATCTGAAAGTGCCTAATGAGTGCTATTTTGTTATGTCTGGCCAGGGAACATTGTTATAAAAGTTGTTGTGAAATATTTTGTGATGCACCTCTCTAGGGACGATTACCTGTGGTCATATGGTACTGGCAGGGAGGCCTTTACTAAAGCTCTGTGGCTGTTTGCATTCAGGACATGTTTAATTATACTGTCCCTGAAAAGTTTTGGAAACTTCTTTACCATAATTGTTGCTTGTAATACCACAGAAGAACCCTTTGTTTCCATAAAGTATCATATTTGATACAGAGAGACATATGTGTGATGAACATTTACAAATAAATAGGACAATAGCAATAGGCCTTTTGGACCAGAGGAAATCTTTCATAGTTCATAGAACTGTTGAAGAAAATCCCCCCTTTTTGTGCACCTTCACTACAGGAACTCTTGAATAGAATTTTAAGGAATTTTAGCTCCCAATTCAGGGTTGGTACAGGGTAGGTACCAGCACAAGAGGAGCCATGAGTGACGTAACTGTGTGATGATGGGTCCACACAAAGTGTACTATGATTGCAATTACCATAAAAAAAACTGTGAAATGTTAGCCATGTAAACAGTGTTAAAAAATGAAAAAAAATGGACAAATGGTCCAACAGTGAAGTCCAAGCTTTATTGGGCCTATATGTGACATATGATCCAATTCTCCAATCCGTCCTCCATCTTCTTGTATGTTATGTGGTCACTATACCAAGCACTGACTGACTTACATCACTTCAGTGTTCCTACTGGGAGCATGAATGCAAACACCCTTGAAGGTCTGTAGTTCAGAGAGAAGCTTCCTAGTGGACAGTTCCTCTCAAAACCAAAAGCAACCAAAAGCCAAAGCAACTAATGCAAAAGGTCTTTGCAAATTTAATGTTTCTTTCTAGATCTTTACATTACATAAAGATTCTTTAAAATGTATAAAGGTTCTTCATATTCACACATTTTATTGGTTTTAAGGTTTTAAGGAAACCAGAACTGGTTCTTTTTTAGGCATTACACATTTTGACACATTTATAAACTTCTGTGGAAAGAAAAGATTTTCAATAGTTTTACTGACCAGCCTAATGGTATTTTGTAAATTTACACGAATGTAGAATTTGATGGCTGCAACACATTTAGCAGCAGTTGGGACAGAGACATATATACCGTTGTGTTCCATTTATTTTATTTTTAATAACTTTTTAATTGTTTTGAAACTGGAAATACTAACTGTAGTAGTTTTGCAACTGGATGCATATTTGCAAATTAGCTTGAACCTTTAATTAACTGACAAACACTGAAAAAAACCAACATAAATGTATTTGTACTTCTAAAAAAAATTTACATTTGATGCTACTCAGTCAAAAAAAAGTGTTTTCTTTTTACTTTAGGCAGTTAATTTAAACTCTTATTTAGTTTTTTGCAAAAATGTTTTCCAGAAATGAAGTTTGTAAATTTAAGGATGCAGGTAGAATTTGCACAATAAGAGTTTTTGTAGCTTTAATGTTTTAAGAAGTGTACCAGAATAACATCAGCTGGCTGCATGCACTGTAAATGCATTGAGTGAAGACTAAAAGGTCTGTATACATGTTTCCCTTCACCACTGAATACATTTGTGTAAAGGAAAAGTTTTTAGATTTTTTGCTTTAACATGTTATGAGATGCTACAGTGCAAGCACAGTAAATTTCCCCATCAGAACCAGTTCAGTTCAGTAAAAACAGGAGCGTTTCAAACATCCGTTGGCTTCAAAGTCCCCTCAGCAAGATGTTCTGGCCAACATGTTCACCTGCTCAGTTAAAAGCTGTTTATCTCCCGGATGAGTGCCATCGGACGGGCCTTTAGCACTCTCCTGCAGGTGAGCGGCACAGACTTCCCTCCTCAAACATCCAGCACAGGCAGCAGCCGCTTCAAACGGAAGCTCACAGACCCTCGGCTCCTCCGTGGAAGCTTTGATACTTGGGCCGGCTGAGGCCCGTCAGCTGGAGGGGGAGGGCCCCGGCCTCAAACTGTGCAGGCGGGCGTGTGAGGCGCTGGGATCAAACAGGTGCAGTGCCCGCGCTGCTTGCAGTGTGGAATCAAAGGCTGGATTTATATCCGAACACTGGACTGCAGGCAAGGCTCAGGAGAGGCACGCACACACGCCCACAGCCACACACACACACATATACACTTTCAAAAGGTACTGGAGAGAAAAGTACTACCCCTCATTTACTGTAAAGTTCAACTTATCAGTGCTTGATTTGTTTATTAGGGGTGTTCCCAAATTTTAGTTGCTATTTTACAGCTGTTAACAGAAAATAAATATATGCATCTCTGTATTTGGAAATGACTCAAACATGGGCGTGGTTCACACCAGAAAAAGGTACATTGTTGGAAGTGGAAATATCTACTGTACTATACACTAATCAGCCATGATATTAAACCACTGAAAGATGAAAAAAATAACACTGATTATCTCGTTATAATGGCACCTGTCCATCGGTGGGATATATTTAGAAGCAAGTGAATAGTCAGTTATTGAAGCTGATGTTTGGAAGCATAAAAACTGGGAGAGAATAAAGGCCTGAGAGGCTTTGACAAGGCCCCAACTGTAATGGCCAGATGACCGAACCCGAGCATCTCAAAGAGAGCTGACCTTGTGGAGTGTTCTTTGCATTGTGCATTGGTTAAAAGCTACTAGAAGTGATCCAAGGAAGTGCTCTTTGATGTCAGAGGTAAAGCTAGCCCATGTGCTCTGATCCCACAGAAGAGCTACTGTAGAATAAAATGTTGCTGACTATGATAGAAAAGTGCCAGAACACAGAGTGCTGCTGTGTTGACAACACCAGGGACCTACACATTATTAGGCAGGTGGTTTTAACGTTATGGCTGATCAGTTTATGCGTAGATTTAATGCATTTAAAAATAAATGAAGATCAAGCACACATCTTAAAATAAAAGAGCAAATCAGGAAACATGCACAAAACCCTGGAAAGAAATGCTAACCAGCATAAGATTCAAGGTCACTTGTTTACCATCAGCAGATGTGTGTACGTATGTAGTGGGAGGATAGAATATTTCTCCATATCACGGTGCAACAGATCACATATTACAGCAGTAAGTACAAGGGTGCAACAGAAAAAAAAATTCAGTAAATAGACAATTCTGGATATAGTGGAATTGAAACTTTATGTCCATTATTGCTCCCACTATTAAACTTTGTGTTAGTTGAATTGAAAATTGTGTATGTAGGATAAATGGCATTAGGCTAACTCGTTAACGTGTTAGCTAGCTAATTTATACACATGTAGGTAAACAATAGTGTAATGAATGGCTGGGTCATAGGCCCATTAAAATCATGTCATTCTGTAGCCTGTGTCATAGCTATATTTGCCACTACAGGCCTAAATTCTCCCAAAAGTGATATACAATGATCCACCATGTGTCACTGGTTCCTATGAATTCAAGGTTGTCTATCAGTTGAAATATGAATATTTCTGCATGCATGCAACAAGAAAGCTGGGTTATTGGCTGACATCAATAATAATTTTCTTTCTTGTTTAGTAGATAGTTAGCATGTTTCATGCTCACACCAATTTCTGAAAACCTGAGCAAAGGTCACTAAAAGAGTCTTAATAGGAGGTTTGCCCCCTTTTGCTGTAGTAACACCCCCTACTATTCTTGGAAGGATTTATACTAGATGCTGGAGCCTGGCTGTGTGGATTTGACTGAGGCCTCTAAAGCATTAGTGAGGTCAAGTACTGATGCTGAATGATTAGTTCTGGATCACAAACTGCCACTCCAACGTTTCCCAGGGGCAGCAGATGAAGTTCCAGCAGTCCCAGTTTCACAGCTTTACAGCCCACTGCAGGGCCTGACACTTGGCTTCATTCATATGTGAAAGGAGCTTGCCTTTTTCCCTTGACGCCCATGTTGGGGGTGTGGTGGTGGTGGTGTTCGGGGTGTCGGTCCCCACTGATTTTTTATGTTACCTCTTTGAGCGTCCCTCTCCATTTGAATGATGTTCCCATTAGCCAACAGAAAGCTGGCAGATGCCCCTGACTTTAAAAATGCACCATCCACCCCAAATCACATCAACTCATCATGTGTCTATCCACCCTTCCCAAAAATGTTGTGACTCTCCTACATATTGCCAACATACACCATGTGTCTATATAAACCCCCAAGACTTTCTGCCAACAATACTTTAGTATCTTCCAAAAATAAAATAAATTTTTTTGGACACCTCTGACATTTTGCTCCCTAAGTCTGAGCACCCAACCCTCTCTTAATGTCTCTGCACTGCACTGCTTGGCTTCACTATCTTTTCCTTTTCATAATGAATGAAATATTTATTCCTTTTGTTTATCCTTGCATCCAGTACAACATGACTAGACTGAGTGGGGCTTCCTAGAGTAGAACGAAGCTTAAAGGCACCCACATGCTCAGGTCTGATTAAGGTCACTTTGATGAGATCTGTTTCTGCCACCTTACCAGACAATCTGTAGTTTTTATCCAGAAGCCCCGACTGCGAATAGCTCCTTCTGGCTCAATTCGTCAACAAGTCAAACCCCATGTTCATCTCTCTGTAATGGCAGTAAGTCGCGGGACCTGGATCGATCGCACCCTCGCCCCTCTCCATTGATCAAGCGTGACTGAGGGCCGGCTACTTGTGCAGGGCCTACTCTCTTTCTTGCCTTTCTTTATTTATTCACCACCAGCAGCGCTGCCATCAGTGTCAGGAACACACTGCTCTGGTTGAGCTTTGCACAAGCATGCAAACTCAAATAGAGGAGAGGGGCACAGGGATCTTAACTCACCACTGGCAGGTTCTGTTACCCTCCATTCCTCCACAGAGCCTTCTGTGCCTCTGTTAGTCTGGGATGGGTGTGAAACGGAGCGTGCTGGTCCCAGTGTCCCACATGAGGAGCTGCAGCAGAGGCCCAGGTGCTGTGTGACAGTGTGGAGCAGCCTTAGAGGCCTCTGGAACCACACAGGAAGACAGCGGAGGGAAGAGTTTTACATTTAAAGTGATAGTTCAGAAAAAATCAATTTTCTCCATTTTCTGTGGAGGTTCAGGAGATTCTAGGAGACTAGGAGTTCTGGTCATGCCATATGTGGCCATTTTTAACGCCTAAAAATGAATATTTTAGCTTCTACAAATGAAATGAAAATTTGTATTGTAATTACAAAATTCTTAAAGTCCACCCTCTTCTTCTTGCTAAACCCAATGCAGTAAAGTGAACATCCATCATTGTTTACATATGGAACTCCATAGACATGCTGGGAGAATAATCAACATTTTAGCAGTGGTCATTTCTGGTCTAAACAGAAAACACTCTTTAAATTTTACTTTTTTTTTTACATACTTCTGTTTTTTGTGTGTTAGTGTAGCTTATTGTAATATGTTAACACAGCTAACCTTATCTAACATTATAACACCTTCCATACATTTGAATGCAGCTCAAAGTGATTTACAGAAAGTGTAATTGTAAAATAAAACAAGACATACAGAATAAATAAAAGAAATGCAAAAACTAAAAGCTAAAATAAATAAATAGACTATTTTCAAACTTCCAATTACAAAGAGAAAATAGAGTAAAATAAAGAGCAATAAATGAAGTAAAAGCTTGGGTAAAAGTATATCCATAGTTCTTGTGAAATGTTTAACAAGAGAGCACTAGATGATCTTAAGGACCTGTTTGGAACATACTCTGTCAAACACTGAAATATATGAAGGTGTTTGTCCCATATGAATACTAATAAAAATGTTTTATCAATTTAAATCAATTCTAATAGAGTGTAGAGAGCCCTGCTACAATAGCAGTAATATGTTCCGTTCTTCTAGTGTTCAGTTCTTTCTCACTGCTGCATTCTGAAAATGTTGTAATCCATATTGACTTTTTAGGTGAATCTGTAAAAAAGTGCATTACAATAGTCCACACATGAGCAAGAGTCAACATCTTATTGTTTCTAACTCCTTGGAGTTTTTTTTTTAAAGTAAAATTTTTAACAAGACGGATGCCATTTATTATAATAAAGTGTCTTTAGGGTAAGGGTTTTTTAATGACAACTTTGCTTTTTTGCTTTTTAAAATATTGTCATTGTAATTGAATTTATAGAAATAAACAAATTACACATTTCAACTAAAACCTTTGCTGCCAAAAATACACAGATTTTTACCAAATTTTTTACCAGTGACCTAACAAATTGTCTTCAAATGACAGTCGTCTACAATATGAATAAGGTGCATTCAGGCCTTAAGATAGCTCTTACTACTTTTAGCTGAGCAACTGACTTTTGCCCGTGTTTATTTATAACAGTATGTCATACAGCATTAGAAACCACTAGTAAATCTGTTGAGGTTTGCTGACTCAACATGTTTTGAAGCAAGTGTATGATGCTGACTGGGGAATCTAAGCTTCAAATGCTTGTTAGTCACATTACACATTACACTAAATGGGTCTTGGCTGATTGAGTACATTTGGGGCAAAAGAACAATTGTGGCATTTTGATTTTTCACTGCTGTTTTAAGGTTGTGTAGTGTTTATTTAAAGTGGATATAATCAAGTGAGTGAGTAAGAGAAAAAGGAGAGAGCGAGCAGAAGCGTTCCCCGCATGCTCACAGCACCTGTAGCGTTGCTACCTGCCGCACTGGCTGATCAAACCGCCTCAGATATCCCACCATCTGTACGGCTCTCAGCCTCACTGCAGTCGCCGTGCGTCAAAGGGGCCACACAGGAGACAATGCAATCCCACAGACATCTGCCTACAGCTAAGCTCTGTTCACGATTCACACACGCAGGGGGCTGCAACGGATTCTCACTTTAACAGGAAAAAAGCTCTCTTCTGTTTAATGTGTGAAGGTGTAGCAGTGTGTGTGTGAATGTGTGTGTACTTGTTTTTTTATTCTATGGACATGGTGGTGCTTCAGCAAGTGTGGTGTGTATTATGGGGTGTGTATGTGTGTTTTTATACATTTTCAAGACAATGGGCTTAGACTTTGCAATAAAGCTAGAGAGTGGGACGAACCTGCAAGACCAGCAAGGTGCTCCTGACTTTGTAAAGTGCTCTGAACCAAAGCTTCAGGTTTTTTTTTTTAATCCTTTCGTGCTGGTTCCTAAGGTCTAGATTTGGTTTAGGCTTTGATATAAAATATAGATATTTGCATTTTCAGAAGACAACTGGGCATATTATTATTAACTAGATTCTTACATACACACAATGGAACACAAAATACATACATATTGTCCAAATAAATCGTGTATCTCCCTTTTCCTCCATTCTAATTTCATCATACACAGAAGCCAATAGAAATGAGGCACTACTAGAATTTTGGGGCCCTATGAAAGAATATAAAATTAGGTCCCATTATTATTTAAATTTTTTTCTTAGATAGTTTTCTCTGCGTGTCTGCCAGATATGGGTCCTTAGGATTGTCCTAACCCTTTCCCATTTCCGCCCCTGTCTCCACAATTTCAAAAATCCTTAAAATTCACTTTTTTAAAACTATTTGAGACTTATATTTGAAAAGTGCATTCTCCTGCCATATAATGCTGGAGAGAACTGTTTTTTAAACAACAATATATGAAATACATAATAGACATTGCATATGGATAATAACTTCTACATAATTTTATACATATTCATCTTATTATTCATTTAATCAGCTGCTTATCCTTAACAGGGTTGTGGGAGTGCTGGAGCCTATCCCAGCACTCATTCTGCTGAAGACAGGGAATCACCCTGAACAGGTCAACAGTCCATTGCAGTGCAAACAAACACAGAAAAACATAACTGCCCTTAGGTGTAATTTAGCATTTCCAGTCCACTTGACTTACATGTCTTTGTACTGTTGGAGGAAACCGGAGCACCTGGCAGAAACTCAGCAGATATGGGGAGAATATGGGCAGTGGTAGCCTGGTTACTAGCCCTGCTACGTTGCTCCCAGGCACTATTGATAGCTGCCCACTGCTCCATGTTTTTAAGAGTTAAATGCAGAGGTCACATCTTGTTGTGGTGCACTGTGTGAAGGGGCATGTTCACAATGACAAATCTTTGACTATAACATCAGTTCCTGGTCGGAAATCAAACCCAGGCCTTCTTACTCTGAGGCAACATCACTAAGCACTTTCTCATAATACATATGCAAAATAAAAACACATGAAACATATGGGACAACTTTATGTATGATGTGGGACCATCTATGTATGATCCCATGTCCTGAAACTGAATACAAACAAACATCCTTGTGTGTGTGTATGTGGGCCTGCATGCCTGGCTCTATTCCAGACACAGTTGCTGTATAACAGAGTGGTCCCTGTGCACTTGCTGTCAAAGTGACACCACCCATCAAACCACTGGCCTTCAGAGAGTGCAGGGTGAGTCTGTCACACATACACACACACACAGTCCAAAGGCACGCAAGACTCCCAGTCTAGTATTAAACATCCTGTCTGAACAAAAATCATTGCCAGTCTAGTAAAATTATTTGTCATTCCAGAGATCAGACGAAAAAAAAAGCCTCGCCGATGCCAGGGCTCATAAATCCAGGCCCTATCTCGATCTTTTTGTGCTTGTGTTCTCTCAGGGGGAAGATGTTGTAGCGCGGCGGCTGTTGTGTTTTGAATATTTCTGCCGGAGCTCGCTCGATTGATCTGCCGCTAACAGGAGCAGAATTCAGCCTGTGGGGGTAAGCGCATTTCACCAGTGAAAAAAAAAACTGAAAATAAATAAATAAGTAATGCCAATCTATGGAGCGCAGCCGAGCGCCTAATACAACCTTTATTCGAAATGTTACATTTTGGTGCAAAAGAAATCACGTTGAATTAATTGCGAAACGCTCGACTGATTACTGCCTCAACAACACAATCGTATCAGTTGCGGCTTCTCCCGGCTTGGAAATGTTTGATATGGTTTGAACATTGTATTAATTAGTTCTTCGAGCCTGCTTTCCATGGGGCCCATTACAATCAGCAAATGTAGCTGCTTACTGATTAGGTTAATAAAACAAAATGAAAACTCTCTGAAAGTGTTCCATTCATGGGTGTAATAACAGACAGCTGCAGTCATAATACTGCACTGTGAACCTGAATTAGTTGAGGTTGATAAGTGCGACAGGATGTCTAATGGGCTGTAGGCTACTTTCACAAACAAATTAAGCCTAGTGTTGGACTGGAAAGGATGCTGAACCTTAAATCACTACTTAATTGAGTGTTTAATTGAATTAGACATAAAAGCGGGCTACTTTAACACAGGGCCTGCCTTCATAAAGAATATAAGATTAGTCACGATCATCTGAGGTCAAATTGCTTCATTCTTCAAATTGGTCTTGGTCACAAAAAATCCTACCAATCCTAGATGTTCAAAAATAATGTTTAAGATTCAAGTAATTTAAATCCATGAGGCTCTTTTGCTGCTTTTTACACACTTTACCCTGTGCCTTCTCACATACGTAATTGTGACATGAGTTGAAATCAAGTGTTTTCAGTGCTTTCAGCTAGGCCTGTCTATCCATTATACCTGTTGCAACTGTTAAAGGAAGTCTCCCAATAACACATCTATATAAGACACTACTGCAAATTTACTCATGGTTTTAAATGTCAGGGAAAACTGAGGGGATAACTGGCTAACATGAGATTCCTTGAATCTAGTCAGTTCAATAGAATACTCAACATACTAATATATTTATCCATTTTGCTTGCAATCCTCCCTCTAATACATAGGCATTTAAATCATTGTGATCATTTTGCTCTTTCCATGTAGGTGGCACCTAAAATCCACATTTGTTCTTATATGTAGTTTCGACTTGCAGTTTCATACATCCTGTCCAGAAGAAATTGATTTTTGGGAAGGTTATTTGTGCACTAAACTTGCTGCAAAAGGTTAGGTACATGTGACCCTCCATGTTTAGGTGGCACTGAGTAACAGGGTCTAAGTGTCTTCCATCTTTACAAGTGCTTCTCTCTCTCTGAACAAACAATTCAGGGTCATGTGCATCAGATTCATTTAGCGTGCGGGTCCTTTCCGGCCAAATCTCATCCAAGCACTTTGCCAATGCACATGCTCCAATCAATGATGTATAGGGGTTCAGAAACATGCTTTGTGACATCACCTCACTGCCCTAGGGGGATTCTTTAACATGGAGAGATGGAGGGGAGCTGTGCACAGAGACTGAATATTTTATGCTGACAAAACATGTCAGGAGCCGTGCGGGACCATGAGACAACAACAATAACAACAACAACAACAACATCAACAACTACAAAGAGGTAATGAAAGGAGGAGGGGTAGCGTCCGCCCCACTTTCAGAACCATCTTCTATGATATTGTGCAATAACCAGAGACCACTCGTTTGCTTAATTTCATGTATTTTCAGTCAGACATGTCATTATGTATGAATTATTGTTTTTATCAGCATAAGAAAAAGGCAAAAAGTACAAATTTAATGCAAAATTGTGAAATAAAATACAGTAAATGTAATTTACTATTCATTTTTGTTGTGCACCTTACTGGCACTTTCAATTAATTCTTAAACCCAACCAGTTACAGTGTGTCAAACAAAATCTGTCCCCAAAACTCTCAATAGCATCATGTCCTACTTTAGAGAGACAAACATAGATCTTCTATTCAACCTGAGCTGGATAGATAGAAGATCATCCAAAGTAAATTTCTACACATGTTGACGTGTGGGTTTTTATTTTTATTGAGTCTGTATCTTTATTATTATCTCTAATACAGTTATGGTTGAAATAGTGATTCTCTGTCACATGTTGTACCATGAATCCAAGAGAAACACTATTTCAGCCCTACTGTGTACTTGTATATGGACGGGCTGACAATAAACATATCTTGAATCTTGAATTTTATGCCATGCATGCCATTGTCCCTTTTTTGCCTCTTTAGTTTTGCACTGAAGCTAATGTAGCTAACGAGCAATAAAAGTGTATTAGCATTGTGCTGACAGCATGTCTAAATCACAACTCAGCTTAAACCAAGTCAAGTATAAAAAAATAATTTCGCTTCTCAATCTGTATGACATACTTGACAAAAGTATGTGGCCGACCTAAAAACTAAAAAGAATGATTTTTGTTTGTATATACACCCTCTACTGAAATTGCTCAACAAGGCTTTTTTCCAAACTCCCTGCTAGTTTTATACATGTGAATCTAATCTCTGGCAAGGGCTCCTTCAACATCACATGGGTTCTTCTACCCGGAGGTCTGCCACGACGCTGTCCAGATGTACTTGCAGATACTATTGGCCCCGCAGAGTGCTACGCTAGTGATTAGCACTGTGTTTCGCTGTCTGACAGCGACTCTTTGGCACTGGAACTCAACAAGGCCCATGAAACCCAATCTCACGCCGTAATTGGCTGCGATGGATCTATAACAAGAAGGAGAGACGTCAAAAATTAAATTACATCGCACAGCAGTGGCGGTAGCGCGATGCTCCTGTTGATTGTGACTTTTTAAAGGACTCTTTCACACCTCATTGGATTTCAATTAGCAGGTGAGAGGAGTCTGTATTGTCGCTGCTAACCAGTTGCACTCCCTGACATTTCACCGTTGGGGTGAAGAGGAATTCATTTCGCTGCTTTTTTCCTTCCCTCATTCCCTCATACAGAGATGGAGACGTGGAGGATGGAGAGGGGCTGACAGCTCTATAGCCCTCCTCCAGCCCGAGGGAGGAAAGTTGACAGGCAGCCCCTCTCCAGGCTATGGTGCTTCTGCAGCAGGGCTGTGGGGACTGACCGCTGCCATCAGCCTGTCTCAATCAGTGTAGTGCACAGGGGGAGAAAGAAAAAATCCTGAAAGATAAAAATCCTATCCTTCTCCTTACTTACACATCTCATTTGTCCTATAAATAATGGGATAGTGGGATCTGGATGTCTTGCCCAATAACTCTTATTGGTGTTGGGTGATGTGCTTGTATGGATTGGGAACTAAAGAGCAATTTGCTGCATGGAGGACAGCAGTATTAGCCAATACAAATTGTGAAGCATGTGTTTTAGATTATAATCATCCTAATGCTCCAATCTGTAACACAATTAAGTGTATGTCCATCTGTATAACAGCAACTGCCAAAACCATGATTTAATGCATGATGCATGATTTTAAAATACATAACAAAAACAGGAACTCCTACAAATAAGGAACAGGGACATTAAATAAACTGACTGCAACAACTTCATGTGTTCAACAACATCCTTTCTAGAGATGAGAATGATAGCCTACTGAGGCGGGTATATAATCAGCATTTACACAGAAGAAAACTTTCATTTAATCACTTACTTGTCATCAATGTAGATGAGGCCCTGAGTCTAACTAGAGTGTAAAACACTGGGATAACATGCTAGCTAACCACTTTAGCTGATAGGCTATGAACTGCCCCAATAAATCAATACAAACTGGTATCTAGCACTGCAGTAATGTACCAAGTCATCAATACTGAATAAGATTTCTGTCCACTGAAGGAACATGGCTACCTGTTCAATAAACAAGCTTAAAGAATCATGAAATAACTAACCAAAGATTCTAAAAGATTCTTGAAATCCTGTTAGGCTCCTCTTCATCTATATCTGAAAAACAGTATATTTGAAAACCCTTTTGATCACTTTAAGACTCAAACTCATTGGGGCAACCATCAAAAAAATAATTGTCAGATCTTACCTCAGCATATTATGGCCATCCATGTCCATTACAGAGAAACACCAAGCAGCCAGCAGAGGTCTAGAGGGTTAAAGAAAAGCACTGAAAAGCTTTAAGACAAATCATTTACTGTGGTGTAATTAGGCTCTTATGGACCCCACAGAAAATAATGCCACCCCCTGTTTGTTGCGTAATTATAAAAAATGGCAGTGTAAATTGTGTGTTTATTCACTTGTCTCAGCCAAATTGGTGATCTAATGTAGACTAATGGTTAAAGTATATTAAATTTCCATAGCACACCCATAATTCATGAGTGTAAAATTGCATAAGATTTTATGGCATCTACACCACAGACCCCAGTACGAATGTTCTCCCACTACTTCTTTTAGTTACGCTACTGATGTGAAGTTTTTTTTTTTTTGTGGTGCTGAACACTCTGGAAGATCTCCAAAGGTGAAGAAACTGGGACAGTATTTTTTACTAATAAAGCTGCAAAACTGATGTTCAGGTTGAGGCTTTTATGGTGATGCAACGTTTATCAGTAGAGTCCTTTGTCTCAGGTGACGGCATCAAAACAAAGCTTTATGAACAAGGATGTGAAGGTAAAGAAGCAAAGGAGACTGCCATGTGAGCTCCAGAAAGACACTGACAGAGTGTGAGGCAGATGGAACAGGTGGTCTATAACAAGAGTGTCACCATCAGGCTTCTGACAGCTCCAGCACACACACACACACACACACACAAGTACACACACACACACACACACACACACACACATGCACATGCTTAAGCTGTGAAGAAAGAGTGCCAGAAGACAACTTCACCACTACTTCCCTTCTTACTCACAAATAGCTTGTGGAGAATTGGTTTTGTAGAGACATATGGGCAGTGGTGGGCTGTCCATATGATGACCCTACTGGACAGAACCTCTACTGGACTTTCCAGCTAGACTAGTCTTAACAGTGTTGATAATATCTTAAAAGCAGTGATCAATTTTGGTCCTGGACATGGTCCTCTTTTTTCCTCATCTCTCATGCAAGATGTGGGGCTTGAGACAGCGATAAGTCAGTCTTATCAAAGCTCAACATGGGCAGTGTTTTCTTTAAAAAAAAAAAACCATGAATATATAATACAGTAAACAGTGATGGCAGTGTGTAACAGTGTGTTGGCCTAACCATTTCCAGAACTCTCCTTATGGAAGCCCAGTATTACTAGTTTTATTCAGATTACTAGTTTGGGCTCATTTTAGTTCTTCATTAGATGAAATCAGGTGCTAATGAAGCTTCAAGCATCCATGTAGTGGCTGGAGGTATAGAGAAGAATTATGGAGCCAAACCTATGTCTTCTAATCAACTCACACATCATCAACTACTGTTTACTCAGCTCGTCCTCATTGTTTTCACTGCTTTTGTGTTTGCTTGCATTGATTGTAATGTGAGTTTTTTGCTGCAGAAAGAAACTCACTGCTCAGATAAATGCCTTTAATGTACAGTATGTGCACAGATGCCTAAGACTTTTGCACAGCACTGTACTTGTTTTAAGCTACAGATAACGTTCCTACTTTTACTAGATTGTCTGTTATGCTAGCTATAGCTAGCACACATGCTCTACAAAGTATGGCCTAATCTAGCAGGTCAAGGTGTTTTACCTATTTCCTTTGAACACTTCCCTTTGCCTTTCACAGACATCCTATCTCCTCTGAGAGTTCTGACAGTCTCCAGCATACTGATAGAGGCTCTCTGACACCCACAAATCATATATAGTGACTCTAAAATAAATTATTTGAGAGCCCCTCATAGAAATACCTCCCTGGTAACCCCTCTCCCCCCGGTGCTATCTTACTGAAATTAGTTTTTGCTGGGTGGTATGTCTGCTACTGTAAGTAGCACTTCAGTTATGTCCTTTAGGCAGCAGGTTTTCCAGTAAAGAAAAGCTTATTTGAAGTCATGTCTAGTTTTAATGAAAGTTTAATATCGTGCAGTGTAACGCATGCAGCTAAAATCATGACTTGCCCAAGACTCCCAACTTAAGCCTTGAAATTCAACTAGGACTTGCACCCCAGATACTAGACTGAAGATTTTTCTTAGACCCACTGACTCAAGGCTTGTGTAAAACTCACACCCCCAGAGACTCGAGACTTGACTTGGACTGACATGCTTGGACTGACAGATGAAGTGACTCGTGAACATCTCTGATGTGTGTTAGAGAAGGAAAAAGACCAAAATAAAATGTACTTGAGAGAACATTAAAATAAGCATGACAGGAATACTCTAAAACCAAGAACAGACTTTCATTCATTCATTCAGTCATTGTCTGAGCCTGAGTCTTATCCTTACCAGGGTTGTAGGGGGGTGGTAGAGCCTATCCCAGCAAAAGCCAGAGAAACACCCTGGAGAGGTCACCTGTTCATTGCAGCCAGACACACATTCATGCACACAATCACACCTAGGTGGATTTTAGTATCTCCAATCCACCTGATGTACATCTCTTTGGAGTGTGGGAGGGAACAGAAATCATGGTTAAAGCGCACACCGACATAGGGAATACATGCAAACTCTACACAGAAAGGACCCTGGCAGGCCCAGCTGAGAATCAACCCAACCTTCTTGCTGTGAGGTAACAGTGCAACAAGATTTCATTCCAAATTGTAACAAAAATGTAGATCAACTGATAAAATTGGCTTAAAAGACTCAAGTAATACAGTGACAGTATTCTGAAAATGAGTCTTCACAGTATTTGCACTGAGTGGATTTGCTGTTTATTTACTGGGGAATCACTTTACCAGGGAATTCACCCATTAGATGTGGCATGTTCACAGATCATTTTTTCTCCACTCGACAAATGTTGCTCACCCATGCCTGCACAGATGCATACGTGCACACTTACACACACACATATACTCATGCACACAAACTCCAGTACTCAGACGCAGCTTGGGCAATTTTGTTGCGTCTCTTGGACACGGTCATGCGCATCAGCAAATGAGCAGCGGGACTCTGGGGTTTGACTGTCTATCTGAGACAAGTTGAGAGAGATCGAGAGAGCAAGAAAGAGATGAGTGTGTGTAAGAGTCCTGGGTCACTCCAATTACAGAGCATTCACTCAGCCCTTGTCCTCCCTGGAAGGGAGCCGTGGGCCTACAGGAGCAGGAAGCAGCACTGAGGTGAGTGTGTGTGTGTGTTGTACGCATGCAAGCATGCGT
Source organism: Arnoldichthys spilopterus (assembly GCA_037974385.1). Classification (NCBI taxonomy): domain Eukaryota; kingdom Metazoa; phylum Chordata; class Actinopteri; order Characiformes; family Lepidarchidae; genus Arnoldichthys; species Arnoldichthys spilopterus. Next base: position 3,457,703 of record JBBPDA010000138.1, read on the forward strand.
GTGTGTGTGTGTGTGTGTGTGTGTGTGTGTGTGTGTGTGTGTGTGTGTGAGTATGTGTGTTTTGCAGCTGTGGGCCCTGCCACAGGGCAGTGACACAGTGGTGATCTACTGGATACTCAACTAGTGGCCAAATCTCCCTGCTGACAGCCTTTACCCTCCTGAGCACTTGGTACCTCACCTGTTACTGCAGTGCAGGCACAGCAGACTGCAAATGATGAAAGACATCCCATTACTTCCAGCTATGTTTACATCGCACTGTTCAAGTTTCACAAACCCAATGTTTTTTGCTGAAACATGACACAGATATAAAACAAATATAATCGTGTTTATTTAAAACCAGTTGTTTTAGCTGGTCCATGTTGTAGAGACATATGGGCAAAATCTGATTGGCTGGGCCATGTTATAAAATATTCCATATAAATGTGCTGGAGAACATCAACAAAGTCCTGTAGTAGTGCATCAAGCTGTGAAAAACTGTGATGTACATAAAATAATCTTTGACTATTATGCTGCACGGTAGCCACAGCCAACTGTTAACAAACTACATTGTTCAGCAGAACATAAAGCAATAATATACTGTAAATTCTGTTAATAAATGAGAATATTAACTGAACATTGGTGCATTTTAACACATGGCCTTTGTTGTGAACCTACATCAGAAACATATTCAATATTTGGACATGTGACCATAATGGTGTGACTGGAATTTGTATAATTTTAATTTAATTAATTAATTAATTAATTAATTAATTAATTTCTTGTTCATTTTATGAAGGTGTGGTGTATCCCATATTTTCTTCTAAAAGCCAGAAAATCTCAACAGTTAATCAATCAATGAATATTTCAGTGCATTTCTATTCAGTGTCTCTTCACTGTTTCTAGTTTGCATTTTTGCATTTTCTTTAGCTCATGTAAACAAAAAGAAAACAGCAACCGAAATTGCAGTGACAGCTGTGTTGAGAACGCCATTTTCAGGTGAGTGTGGTTTTGAAGCCAGTGTTTTAATTTTCTCTCAGTAGAAGATTTGCTAAATGTGTGAGCT
>JBBPDA010000138.1:3459863-3474452 GCA_037974385.1 Arnoldichthys spilopterus
TTTCCTCCCACTGTCCAAAAGGCTGCAGTAGGTTGATTGGATTGGAAAATTGCCCATAGGTGTGAATGTGTGTATGATTGGTTGTCTGTCTGTGTGTTGCCCTGCGATGGGTTGGCCTCCTGTCCTGGGTGTACCCAGCCTTAGGCCCACAGTCAGCTGGGATTTGCTCCAGCTTCCCCGTGACACAGAAACAGAAGAAGCGGTTGGAAAATGGATGGATGGATGGATAGTGCCACAATACCTAGTTCAGCCTTTTACATTTTTTGTGGGTATGTCTTTTTATTTGAGCATGTGTTTAACATGTTTCATAGCCCATCTTGTCTGGCTAATACCAGTTTATTTAGTTCTGCCACCAAAATCACTGTAAAATATCATGCTTAGGGATAATTATAGGTTAATAATAATCTGCTGTCAAATTCTTCTTCAGTATCTGAGCAATGCAAAACAAACTGCTTAAAAGAAGCTTTGCAAGTAAAAATAAAATACTTTCCAAATGTTAATGCACATTTGTTCATTTTATTTGCAAATAAAATTATTATAATTTGACTAGTATTGATTTGATTTGATTAGTACTTTTAAAATAAGGGACATGGGTAAACCACTGAAAAAACAATTAAATAATTATAAAAAAAAAGTATACATCCTGTACAGAGAACACACTTCTGCACATTTTAATTTATTTATTAAATATAAAATACTGGAGATAGAAATATGACCTGTGCAAATTATGACACATTATATATTTTTATTATATTTTATATAAAAATGTAAAATACAATAAATAAATAATAATAAAAAATATTATATAAAAATTTACAAAACTTTGGACTAAATATATTTGTAGGGTTTGTTCACTGAGAAAGACATTTGATCCTATTCACACTTAAGGTGCATTCGCACCTTCGGCCATTTGAATTAAATCATTGTGCATTTGACCCCTTGGTTTAGTTTGTTTGGGCAAGTATGAACACAGTACTGACCTTCACGTGTGCACTGAGAGTCTTTAGAGGAGGTGGTCTCAAGCTGGTTCCAAAAAAACTATGGAGCCATTTGTTTGTGGTCTTAATATGATCTGACCCAATTACCAAGTGTTCACCACAAGTTTGAGCTTGCAATGTCAGGCCCAAACACAAATTCAGAACGTCTTCATCTGACATATGTGTAGATGTGTTCTAATGCCAGGTGTGAAATGACGTACTTAGAGCTGTCAAGTTGTGATTGGATCACCTAAGACGCATGTAAATGCCAGGCGTGAGCACTGCCTGTGAAAAAAAACTGAACCAAGGGAAAATGATACAGAGCAAACAAACTATAGGAGTAAAAACAACACTTAGACAATCAGCAAAACATGTAAAACCACTGGGGATGTTAATAAACATTCATATATGACTATACCCCTTTGTTTTCTTGCCTTAACATGTATGAGAGCCAGTTCTGGGTTAGTTGAGTAGAAAACATGATCTGGTTTGTAGATTATAGTTTTTACATTTATTTTAAAGTGACTATTTGTCATTGTGAACACACTCAAGCACCACAACAAAATGTAATCTCGGTATTTAACCCATCAAACATGGAGCAGTGGGCAGCCATCAACAGTGCCAGGGGAGCAGTGTAATGGGATGGTACCTTGCTCAAGGGTGCCTCAGTGGTGCCCAGGCCAAGACTTGAACCTGTGACCTTTTGTTCACAAGGGTGATGTCCTAACCATTCTGTCCTTTTATATCACATAGGTCACTACTAAATAACTGTTACAAATAATACTAATACAGTTATTCTTATAAAGCAATGGTGGCCTAGTGATTAGAGACTTGCCCATATGATTGGAGGGTTGCAGGTTCAAGTTCCACCCCAGGTACCACTGAGGTACCCTTGACCAAGGTACCATTCCACCACACTGCTCCCCGGGTGCTGTTGCTATCTGCCCACTGCTTCAATGTGAGGAGTTACATGTGAGGTCACACGTAGTTGTGGTGGAGTGTATTCACAATGACAAATAGTCACTTTCACTTTTCAGCCATAAATTTAGTATGGAGTGCTTAGCCTCTGACTGAAGAACCTTGGTTTTGAAGCCACAAAGCCATCAAATATTTACAGAGCCATTTTGGAAAAGAAGATTTAGGTCCAGATTTAAGTCCATACAGAGAGAAGCAAGTGGCCCCCATAGTGCATCCCCCTTTCATGTGCCAAATCCTCGACTGAGTGTGTGAAATCAAAGACTGATAGAAATCTAACTAAATGTAGTTTGGGTTTCTGTGTGTGTGTGTGTGTGTGTGTCTGTGTGTGCGTGTGTGTGTGTTTGTATGTGTATGTGTGTGTATGTGTGTGTGTGTGCATGGCTGCTTCTATCTACAAAGTCGCACGTTCTGTCAGACTCTCTCACACCTCGCCACACTTCCTCTCACACAATCCTCACGTGCGCCTGCTTAGACGCTGAACTCCTCGGCCGAAGACAGATGTTATTTTGGAATGTGAAGGAATAATTCATCTAATAGTCTATTTATGGGCAGAAACGCATCATTAAGATTAGAACCAACACGATACAGTAAAGCTTAGAGAAAGGAATCAAGAAGAGAGAAGTAAGGGATGTGTGTATGGAGGGAGGGGGGTGATGAAAGGATTGGATCACAGCAAGAAAAAAAGAGAGGAAGAACAAGAAGGAAGGAAGCTGACAGATGCATCCGTACGCTGTGATGTTCACACACCGTTCGCGCACATAACAGCAGATGCTCACATACACATTCACTCTCGCACGTACACAAACACGCACACATACACACCAAGAGGTGATATGGCAGGGGGCATTCACATAGACAGGCAGGGCACACACACATCTCAGAATAATCCAGGCTAGCAGGCTGGCGTTATTGCCTGCAAATAGAAGTCTCCCCACGTCGTGCCCTCGTCTCCAAGCGGGCTTTTCCTTCCCCCCTGCCGCGACATCAAGGTTACAGGTGAGATGCCGCTCATCCCCCGCGCAAGTGCTAAGTGATCCTGAGCTTTGGCTCCTCCGCCTTCCAGTGGAAATCGATCCGCTTAATATCTCTGCCCGTGCCAAAGAGCTTCTGACAGGCATGTTGTGTGAGCAAAGAGCATCTATGGCACATTAAAGAAATTGTTTTGGTAAAAAAAAATCATAAATTTGCATAGTTTCCCCATACCCCAAAAGTGTGGTGGTCAGCAGAGGCCCACTGAATGATAGCTGATGTGTATTTTGCAGAGAAAAAATATTGTGTATTTTCTAAAGTTTCTGAAAGTCAAGATTTGTTGACAAGTAGATTTTAATTTGTATAATCATCTTGATACAGCCCTGCAGTGATGACTGGCTTATAACACATTGACTACACAATCATCAGTGTTAAAACAAACCCTATTTTCAGCTGGGATATTTTTAAAAATGCAAAAAAACTAAAATCTATGATATGCTAAATAACAAAAGTACAAAGAAAAGATTTTCAGTAGTTCTACTAACCAACATGAATTTATTTTTTAAATATGCACAAATTTAGAATTTGATGGCTGCAACACACTGTGGTTTCTGACACTGTAGCTCATACTGTTATCTATAAAAAATAGACAGAAAATGTTTTGCAGTAAAAAAAAACAACAAAAAACTGTTATTAAAATATATTTTTTTGTAATTGAAGCTTGAAAACAAATATGTTTAGATAAATCATTATAAACACATTATCCAATGAAAAGAAATTACAGAACAGATTACTGAAATGTCATTGTTTTATTGGCCAATGGAGAATGCACTGTGTACTCTTTTTATCACATGTTTTCCAGGTCATTTCTAGTATGAAACACTAATGGAATTTCAGAGAACACAACCTGGCACAACCTGTGTGAATGTGGCCAATGACACAAAGAAACTAGACATGCAGACATAACAGCTAAACCATCTGCCTAATACTGAGTAGGTTCTCCTTGTGCTGCCAAAACACCCGTCTGTTGTGTTCTGACACCTTTCAATCATAGTCAGCATTACCATTTTGTGCTACAGTAGCTGTTCTCTGGGATTAGATCAGACAGGTTAGTTTTTGTACCCCATAAGCATCAGTGAGCATCAGAGCCATTACCTTGTGACCAGTTCAATGGCTGTCCTTCCTTAACCAATTCTGGTAGGATCTACACCCCACAAGATCTGGTGTGTTGGAGATGCTTTGATCTTAACACTCACCAATTTTTCCTTCTTCAAGAACATAAAGAACTGACTGTTCACTTGGTGCCTAATATATCCCTCCTCTTGACAGGTGCCATTGTAACAAGATAAAATTATTTGTTTTATGTACTAAACTTGCCAGTGGTCTTAATGTTGTGGCTGATTGATTTAGATTCAACAGGGATTCTGTAACATTTTTAATTACAATTCAAGAGAAGACGTATTGCAATACCAAAAATCTTACAAATGGTTGAAAGGACCAGAATAGTAATTTCTGCCTGTAGCATCTTGCCTTAAAATTTCTTTCATTTCCTCACTCCCTCTGCACCTTTCGTTTCAACCTGGTGGAGGTGAGGGGGGATGGGGTTTACGTTGCTGGATCCGAGTTAATAGCCCTGTCAGGATGTGCCTGGCCTAGGTACCTGGAGCAGTCACGGCTCATGGAGCCCCCACCTCACAGCCCGGTGCACTGCCCACCACCACCCTCAATCGTGCTTCTGCAACACTGTTAACTAAATGCACCAATGAGAAGGATTGGAGGTCTTTAGAGGCTAATAGCTTTTCCAGGTAAATAAATTTCCATAATTCATGATTAGCTATTAGCATGCATGTCAACTATTTGGAGTGCAGGTCACATGAGCCTTCATAGCATAAAGCTTTTTTTTTTTTAATGCTGTTAGTGGAGTGTTGGTGTTTGTGCATCTCTGGGCAGGGGTTGTTCACACATCAGAGCAAGTTAATCATAAATGCATATGCTAATCATGTCCATGCTGAAAGATTATTGGCATGTAGCAAACAGTGGAGAGTCCCATACAGACTGTTGTAGTTCTTTAATGCCCTAGTTACAGAATGTTTCCAGCCATTTCCATGGCTTTAGAGGCTGTCAGTCATTGCTATCTGTAGGCCTCGGCAAAAAGCATAGATGTTGTTTCTGCTTTGAATGGCGCCCAGCTGACAATGGCTTGAATCTTATTTTAAATTGCTCAGCATAGCACCATCATCAACATCATCATTATCATCATCATCACCATCATCATCATTACCCTCACCATCAACTATAGCCTCAGGGCTGTAAAAAAGAACACATTTATGAAACGATCAGTGCCAACACTGTAGGCTTATAGCCAAAAGTGTGAGAGGTAGCAGAACAGAACTATCTCTTTATATAAACACATTGCGCTGGCTATAAACCTATGCTATCAGCTCCTTACCTGATAACAAGCTTTGCAGTCCAACATCACTCAAAGCAAACAGTTTCCTGTCACAGGCTTTTCAAGCAGGCCCAGGGGAGTGTGCTGAGAAACTCGCCTATAGGAGAGCCTGACTGGCTGGCGGCGAGGATCAGTTCTTTCTCTTTAGTTAAAACTAGTGGATAGTCCAATTGCCTAATTACTCAAAATGCTCCCTCTGCAATTAGGATCCCTGGCACAAGGCCTGGCAACATCCCAGCCTGGATCAGTGCTTGAGAGCAAATGCAGGGCACCAGAGGATTCCAACTGCTGCGAGACACAGAACAAAATTAATGCAACAGCTAGATGCTGTTAAAGAAATGCTGTGATTGCAATTAGTCCTAATTATTGTTTATAGTGGGTTAACTGCTCTGCACTGACACAGAATGCTGGTGGTGGTATGAATTATTACTAAAAAACCAAAACACTGTGTTGTGTTAAATATCCAGTATATAATTACATATCTGTTGTGGTGAATCTATTATTCCCAGGATGATAGACCTAGAAATGTGCAAACTATAAACCACTCTTCACTGCAGGGCTGTATCAAGATGATCTGCCTGTTTTTAAATTTATAAGGCTTAGCTCAAAGCTGTTTTTTGATATTGATTTTGAGGTTGATATATTTTGTGATTTTGTTTGCTTCTAAAATAATTATTTACCTGTTAGCTTCACAGATAGCACTCTTGCAGTATTACCTTTAGTTGCTAATTTCTACATGTGAGGTAGAGAAAACTGTATGTGTATATATTAATTTGTTAAAACGTTTGGACATTTATTTTTTTAAGATGTTGTCATGGAGCAGCTTAAATGTATTTTTAAATATAAACACACTGAGATTTTGATTTCTGCAACACATTCAGAAAAATTTGGGCCAGAGGCATGTTAACCACTGTGAAACATTAACTTTCCTTTTTATTAGATTGTTTAATCAATTGGGAACTGAGGAGACGTAATTTTTACTTGATACAAGACTTCAGTTGCTCAGCTGTCCATGTTTACCTTTGTTTGATTCTACTCTTTATGATGTGCCATATATTTTCAAATGGAGACAGATGAGGCTAGTCAAACACATGATCTCTCTGTTTATGAAGCCAAGCTGCTGTAGTGCGTGCACAATAAGGCCTGGTATTGTCATCACAATAGCATGATGATTTCTCATGCAGTTGCTTCTGAGGAATTGAAGGTCAACCACATTTAACAGTGGTTTCTGGCCTTGCCCTACATGTACTGAGATTTCTCTAGGTTTCCTTGAATCTTTTTTTAACAATATTATGTAATGTAGATGATAAAAGACCTGAATTCTTTGTAATCTTGTGTTGAGAAATGCTCTTTTTGTCAGATTGAGAAGTCTCTCATGAAGTTTGGCGTAATAAGCCAAGTCACATCTTCACTTGCAAAAATTGATCCTTTGGTGAATGCTCCTTTTATACCCAGTCAAGACATTTAAACAAGTATTATAGTATGTAAAAGCAATCGTTGGTGTCTTATTCCTGTATATGCATCCATTTTTATATACACTTTATAGAAACACCCCCACACATTTGGTTTAAAAGTATTATATAATTTGAATTTGCCAAGAACAATTAGCATCATTACAGTTTACATTTTAGCAGCTAGAAATTCTGTGATGTTATTCCAGACAGTTTTAGTACATTTCGCTCTGTTGGCTGCTGCCCTGGAGCATAACAGCAGTACAATATTAAGTCAGAGAACAAGCAGGATCTCACATGTCTCATAGGAGGAGGGGGTTTCTTATGCTTGACTTCAGCTTGTGGGTGTACTGGTGTAGCAATGGCGATCAAGCTGCTTTTCGGGAATTGAGGAGAAGGCAGTTGTGGGGCACTTTCAGGCAAAAACAAAAATCATTTATATGGCTTGTGAGCTGGCTCCTGCCTCTGGGCCTTGAGTTGGACAAGTATGATATAGAGCAGGGGCTCCCAACCACAGTCATGTAGGCCCCATTGTACTGCACATTTTAGTAGTTTCTCTGCTCACACACACTCACTTCAACCCAGGACTTGTTAATTAGTTGACAGTTTGATCACATGTGTTGGGAGCATTAAGTAAAACTACAATTTGCAGAGCAGGGGGCCCTCCAGGACCAGAGTTGGAAACCACTGGTACTGAGCACTTTCACAAGGGAAAGCATAGAAAAAAATGATCTATTCCTGTATTTATTTTATTGTCTTGTAGGTACTAGTGGCTCCATACATTACATCAGGAGTCAATGGAGTGTCCTGGAGGTTTGTTAGTTCCCCCTGTCCATTCTTTTACCACTGCTGTGCCCTTCACCTACACCCTCGCCTCAGGGCATCTGACCAAAGCATAACAGCTTTGGAAAAATAGCCCCTGTGGAAAACCCCCCTTTGTTATAAAGGTTAAGAAACATAAACATATACTGCTGTAACATCTCTGCGGCAATGTCTGGCTGTTAAACCTGTGCTTTTACTGCGCTACTCACTTTATTGCCTCTGCAGCGAGTTGCTCCTGTGACCTGTGGATCTGACTGCATCTGATCTGCACCTGAAGGGCAGTGCCACAAATTGTCCATTAAGAAAGAAAAGTGCCATTAAAGCTTCCTGGGGAGCGGGAGCAGTAACAGTCAGCAGAGCAGAACCCCTCTAATTTATTTCGTCGGCGACTTCGGGGAGTGCCGGTGACAGGGAATCTGTAGAAGTGGCATCGGCACTGCAAACAGTTTTTTTCGTTCTTTTTTTTTTCTTGCTGGGCATTTCTCTTCTCCCTTCCGCTGTTCGGCCTGAATCTGAGCAGGTGATTAATTCTGCTGACAGCACTGCTTACAACCCCACCCTTCCACCCCCCCAACTCCTCTTATTTTCCTTTGTGCATTCTATTTCCCTGTTAAAGGCGCAGGGCTGCAGTGAATGCAGTGAGGGTGGATTTTGCATTAAAGTTATTACTGAAACTGCTTTACACAAAAAAGAAGGCTCCCCTAATTGGCATTAGCCGGTGTCACCGTGAAAGCAGCCCTCGTCAGGGAGGCTTTGTTTTAAAGAGACAGCGCCACGGCGCCCTTTGGAGGATGCTCCGCACTGCAGTGTCCTCAAAGCTGATTAATTGGCTTGTCAGCGCAGTATTTTTATCCCACTCCCCAGATGGGTGCACACTCACAGTCCTTCCCACTGTCCTACAGCACAGTCAGGTGACTGTGGAGGAACCACCTCCCCCAGCCCCGCCCCCTCAAACATGCCCGATGGAGGCTCCTGACTGGCTGGGAAAACATGTTTTTTTTGTAACATGGATTGCATGGTAGCAATGTCAAGGGGTCCAAACACTTTTTACTGGGCTCTTGGAGGCTCCTCTGAGGTTCGCTCAAGTGATACGGTTTGGACTAGGAGAGCTGGGGTGTAACATACAACTAATGCAACAGCAACTCACCTGTGTGTGTGTGTGTGTGTGTGTGTGTGTGTGTGTGTGTGTGTGTGTGTCTCCCCCCCCCAAAAAAAAACCCAGTAAAGCTTCTGGAATGTACTGTTATGTCAATGCCATTTGGGGCCACTGGGGGGCACAGCTGTGCTTTGCACTTGCTGCTGTGGTGCCACTGCCTGACTGAGCACCTTTACAGCGATCGCAGCTTTGTTTGCAGTCATATAAACAACGTTAAGGTGAGCTTGGTAATCAGAGTGTGGCGTTAATAACCAACAGCACCATTAACACTCCTGTATCAGACTTCACACGGCTCGTGATTTCATACGGGATCTTTCTCTGGGCTTTCTTGGCTGCGCTGTTCTTTCATTTCTTGCTGATGTTTTATTTACTTCTTTATTTTATGCTAAGGTTCAAGTATCTATACTGTTTTTTTTTTTTCCAAGAGAAAATAGTCCATGTGAATAATTTATGACCGAATGTTCCTCCAGGAAACCGTAGACTAAAGGATTAGATGATTGTGATGTGATGAGACAGGGATGGAAGAGACAAATCCCTGCAACAGAGCTTTAACTGTTCAGAAATGTCAAGCAGTAGTAAAACAACGATAAGTATTCGAGAGTAATAATGATGATAATAGTACTACTAGTAGTAGCAGCAGTAACAATAATACATAGTGGTAATAGTAGTAGTAGCAGTAGTAGAAGTTCCCATAATAATAATACAAAAAAAATAAAAATAATTATAATAATATAAAAAATAGTAAAAATAATTAATGCATTCAAAGCAAACAATACTGTTTTAATAGTAAAATAATAATAATCTCTGTAGTTGTAATAGTAGCACTGGTAGTAATAATAATAATAATAATGATAATATTATAATATAACAGTAAAAACATTGTTTTAATATTATAAATGAATAATAAATATCAGTGTAGTTTTAGCACTATAACAACTACATTCTATAATAACAAGAAACTATAGAAAATAATAATAATAATAATAATACATTTGATTTAAAATAAAAATAATTCAAGAAAAAAATGAAACAGTACATAATTAAAGATTATTAAAGATAAATACATAATATACATGCACACCCCTCTGTTGTCTCAGACTGGACCTCCTATGGGCACTGTCTGTTCCCTTCAGATGTACCTTAGTAAACAGTGAGTGCCGTAGCAACTGAGGTGTAAGAAGCTGTGCCCAGCGGCTGCAGGTACCGTGAGGAGGAACTCGCTCCGAATGGTCGAAATCAAAGCATTTATATCTTCATACACAAGCAGCACTTTCTGTTTAGTTCATAATTAGGATCCCCATGTGGATCAGCAGATAATCCTGAGTGAGTAAAAACACACTTTTAAATGAACATCAACTATGAAATGTTTTTTCCAGGACTGTGTTCCGAGAACATCTGGACACATTTCAACACGAATGGGTTAAAACGCTGTGTATCCATGTGTATTTTACCGCGTGGTGGGTGCAACGATAAGCCCAGAAAGTAACGGCACACAGCCCTGCCCCCAAGACTGACTAAAAAAGAAAATCAGAACACATTCACTCTTCACGTTCACATTCTTTTTTTTTGTGATTGGGACGACGCTTCATTTTTTTATTCGTTATTTTACGACAGCAGTTGATCTCACAATATGTACATTTTTCATTTTTCTTCCTTCCCGATTTGAAAATTGCTACCAGGAAGATTACAATTAAATAAATAATAAGAGAGCAATAAGGTTTGCTAGAGTGAAACTGTGTTGCAGGGTCCCTCATTCAGTATCGCCACTAAATCTGGTCGTAAGAATCGTACGTATTTAAATCATATAGTCCAGTATTTAGTAAACACGTTTTATTGGAAATGAAGTAAAAAGGCAATCCTTCCCATTACATAATTATCATTTATGAAGGGACTTCATTTCTTTTAACTAATAATAATAACAATCATAATTTTTCAGTTGTGTGAGGATTTTAATTTATTCAGTTACATTTAACAAATGAAATGCCTCAAGTAGTAAAGGACGTCCTGCTGGATTTTACTACTTGATTTGGAATTTTTCTCCAAATCACATCACCCACACATGGAATTGCAGGGGGGGGGGGGGGTGTGATGCTGGTGCTAAACTAATGTTATTAAGGTTTAACCAAATTTTAATGTTTCAAATAACAGAGGTTGAGCTAAGAAGCTAATGCTGAAATTAGTATCAACTGGTGCATATTTAACGCTCACCCAGTGAAGTTTAGAGGGCTGCATGAGGTTTATTCCTAGTGGATGATGTTGAGAGAACTCTGAGAACCGAAAAAGAACTTTGCTTTGTTATTGGTTGTAGCTAGGCCCAGTCCAACCTTTTGTAGTGGGAGCTGAGGATATGACACTCTCATGATATTTTAGCCACGATACGATATTATCGTATTTCTTTGACCTGAAAACAGTGTGTAGAAGTCTCTGCAGCCGCCTCTTGACTTTCCAGTTTCTGCTAGTGAAGAACGAGGTCTTGCACCACCTTGTGGGCTTCAGAGGAAATGTTAACTAGAGCAGATGTATGTAACAAAAGTCTATTAAATACATATAAAAATTTATAAAATCATTTTAAGTTAATTTCAGTATTTAGTGTTGCGGTGTCAATATAGTATTGGGCTGAAAAATACTGCAGTGGTACACTATCAATTTTTTGTATTATTATTATAATAACAATGTATTATTATTATTATTATTATTATTATACATTTTATACACTTAACAGCTCAGTGTGCTTTGCAGTAAAATAGTAAGTTTATAAAATAAAAGCTCGGTTTAAAAATAAAATGTGCTTAAAATAGCACAGGTGAAGGTGAAACTGAAATCATAAATAGTATAAAAAAAATAAAAAGGTGTTTTTCCTAAAGAATGTGTTTTAAAAGGCTGCGGGTTTCACTGTTTATAGGTGTAGTAAGAGAACGCGGCCTCTCACCTGTGTCTGATATACGCAGGGGCTCAGTACCTGCAGATCTGAAAGCAGTGTAGGAATGTAAACAAGCAGAAAGTCAGGGAGGAGCAGGTGCTCCTGAAAGATACAGGTGAGCGCTGCTGCTCTTACAGCTCTTTTGCTTTTTACTCATTAGGCTGTTATAGGGTTATTGTGTGTGTATGTGTCGGTATCGTCCAGCCCTGAGAGCTGCTGCTTTAAGTCAGCGCTGAGGAGTGGATCCTCTCTGTGTAGGGCTGAGTGTGTGTAATTGCTTTTTTCTCTGTAATTGCACAAGATTAATGCAGCGCGTGTTCGTTCGGCTCTGGTGTAATCTCACAACATTGCTTTTTTCCCTTTTTTTCCCTTTTTTTCGCCTTATTTTTAGGGGAAGAGGGGGTCTTGGTGTGTGTGAATTGTTAAGGGGCGGCAGGGCCGGGCCTGCGAGATACACGATAAAAAAAAAAGAGCTAAAGAAACTCAATTGCAATTTTATTGTCCAGCGTGATAGATTTCCTGCCAAGTTTGGAGCAGGAGAGCTGTTTGTCACTGTAGCGCTCCCTTTCACAGCTGCGGGGGCTGTGTGTGTGTATGTGTGTATGTGTGTATGTGTGTATGTGTGTATGTGTGTGTGTGTGTGTGTGTGTGTGTGTGTGTGTGTGAGATGGAATGAGGGTGAAAGTGTGTAAATGTAAGAGCATGTAAGAGTGAGGGAGGGAGAGAGTAAAGAAGTGAGAGAGAGAAAGGGATAGATTAAAGGGAGAAAGGGAGAGAGAACGAGAAAAAGAGTAAAGACAAAGAGAAAGGGAGAATAAAGACAGAGAAGGAGAGAGAGAGAGAGAGAAGGAGAGAGAGAGAGAGAGAGAGAGAGAGAGAGAGAGACAAAGGGAGAAAGGAATAAAGAGTAGAGTGGAAAGAAAGGAGGAGTGAAATTGTGAGTGAGAGAGAAAGAGAAAGAAGTATGGATAAAAAATTTCATAAATTATTATTATCATTATCATTATTAATAATAATAAAATAATAATGATGTAATTCATTTCTCTAAGGGCTTTGTGACACCTGTGTAGAAAATTAGGTGTTTTTAGTGTTATCACATGCTGTGGGAAGATACTATGTTAGGTCAACATGCAGTTACTACTTCTCTACCAATCAGATCGCCAGAACTTCTGTATATTATATACTAGCCTATAGTATAGAGGAGAAAAATCTTTACAGTGCAGCATTTTTGGCCTTTTATCACTCATACAGTGGCACCACGTTTTGATATTTATTCCATCTTTTATAATGTTTAAAATGTGTTTAAAATACTTTAGTCTACTCTCGTAACATTGCCTCTGAAGTCCACAAGGTGGCGCACGACCTCGTTCTTCTCTTGCTTAAATTGTAAAGAATGTCCGAGTCACAGAGACGGCTGAGGAGACTCTGAGGAGACGTAGCCCTGCCTGCTTTCAAGTGGAAGAATCACAAAAATATTGTATCGTGGCCCAAATATCGTGACCGTATCGTACCCTTGACTCTGTGATGGCTTCGCAGCTCTGCTAGTGCCACTACACACTAAGTTAGTGGGTGTGGGTGGGGCTTAGTCTCTGTGTGCTGTTGCTTGTTGGCTGTAATGCAGGTCTGCCAAGTTAGCATAGCTGTGTTTTGCTTGGAGCGGCACTACTGATCACAGTTGTACTGCACGCACTGTTCTTAATACCCATTAATATTCATGAGGGGTGGTGTGCCTGTATAGTTTTATTGGTATAATGCATCATACAGCCTCTGAATAATGAATACGCATATAATCTGCATATAATAAAGCATCCGTTCATGTATGCATGTACAAAGAAGATACAATCTGTGACATATGAAGACCATAACTTTACCACTGTTTGAACATTTCACCAGGAGGGGACCAATAGGAAATGGACAAAATCGTGAAAAGGAAAGTCATAAACATTATCCACACGCTGTGCGCAGAGCACCTAGTCCCATCGGGGTTCAATTACAGTGGCCCCTGTCAAGGGGTGGGTGATATTAGGCTTCAAGGGAACAGTCGGTTCTTGAAATCGATGTGTTGGAAGCAGGGAAAACAGGCAAATGCAAGGGGCCACACTATGATGGCGAGACAGTCAGAGCATCTTCAAAACGGCAGCTCTTGTTTAGTGTTCCAGGTATGCAGTAGTTAGTACCTGCACAAAGTGCTCCAAGGAAGGAGAAACTGGAGAACCAGTAACAGGGACAAGGGCGCCCAAGGCTCACTGATGCACGTGGGGAATGAAGGCTAGCCCTTCTGGTCCGATCCCACAGAAGAGCTACTGCAACACAAAGAGTGAATGGTGACTCTGAACACACCGAGCATCACAATCAAAGCTGCTCTGCAGGCACAAGTGTGACCCACTCAATATGAGGCAGGTGCTTTTAATATGATGGCTGATTTGTGTTGGTTATGACGGGGGTTCATTGTTATGGAAGATACACTGGTGTATACAGTCGTAGGCAAAAGTTTTGCATGGCCCTGGACGTCTGACATGACTGAGTGGAATCCACCACAACACATGCTAATACACAATTACTGTCTGTTTACTGCACTTAACACATATGGGGGAATAAATCAGTAAAGGTTTTTGTTTTTATGATATTTATGTTAATGTTCAGTATGTTAAATAGAAACGTGGCACAAAAATAGGCAGAAAATATCGAATTTATGCTGAACTTTTGCCATGAAGGTGTTTTCTGTAGCTAAACTGGCTTGGTTTGAGTGTGCAAACTTGCAAAAAGGGCTTGTGTTTTTGATGGAGGTGTTCGAGTGTGTGTGTGTGTGTGTGTGTGTGTGTGTGTGTGTGTGTGTGTGTGTGTGTGTGTGTGTGTGTGTGTGTGTG
>JBBPDA010000138.1:3477744-3498286 GCA_037974385.1 Arnoldichthys spilopterus
AGAGAAAGAGAGAGAGAGAGAGAGAGAGAGAGAGAGAGAGAGAGAGAGAGAGAGAAAGAGAGAGAAGGTAGATCTGCATCAGAGGTGCCCAGCTTTTGACTCAGAAGGTTAAAGTCTACCAACTCATTCCAAAAAAGGCACTCCTAGATTTGTCCCATGTACTTGCCATGTCCCAACATTTACAACATGTTTTACCACTCCATGGCAAAGAGAGGCAATTTGATATTTTTTAGACCCTAGCTCATTCAGCATTTCTTTTATTATTTTTATTATTAGAATTTGTTTGCAAGAACATTATTATAGATGAGTAGTTCTGAATCACAAATGCCATCTCACCTCATCCTAAAGGTACTGGGTCCATCACTCCCATTGATAGAAATGTGCAGCTGTATGTATGCAACTAACTAATAGTCGAATTCACTCAGAGGGAAGTTAAATCTGAATTTCTAAGCTCTTCATGAGCTGAATCAAGTGTGTCAATGGCAAAAAAAACGACCTAAAACTGTACAGGCCAGCAGGTCTCTAGGACTGGTTTTGGGAACCACTGCACCATGTCTGTCCTGCTTAAGTCCTTTCCATTGTAAACCTGGATGGTTTCCAGCTGAAAGGACACGATCAAACTGTGCTCCTCCTGGACCACAGAGAGAAAAAGAGAGAAAGTAAGAAGTGAAGTTGAGACAAAGGAGAAAGCAAAAGAAATGCACTGCTGCCACAGGCCAGGCCTAAGGGATGAAGAGTAAGACCAACTTGAGACTTTAACCCTCATGCTGTACACTTTAATACATTCACGCGCCATTGTGACACTGAAGATCCACTGCAGCACAATGGCTTTAGCCTGCTGTTTGAAGCCTGTCTCAGCCACTGAGGATCAGACACTTGTTCTGAAACCACCTTGCCTCAACATTTTTGAATTTGCTCTTTTAGTTTGGAGGCAAGATTGCACTTTTAGGAACCCTGAACATTCTGTATATGAAGTGACAGCTTGAGTAGGTTATGATGTAGTCTGCCATATATGTATATGGCAATGATATATTTTGTTGCTACAGCTGTATAGTAAGGTACATTCCTTGTCAAAAGTATTCAGACACCACATATAATTTGTGAATACTGCTACTTTAAAATGCACCCATTGCTGACAGGTGTTCATTTGAGCACACACTCTTGTATAATCCCCTTTGAAAAGCATTGTCAAAAAGGGCATGCACTGATGTCACCTTTCCACCAGATTTTGCTGCCTCAGTTGGACTGAGTAGCAATACATGCTGCAGATGGCTGCCTTTAGTAGGGGGGACTGCAAAACTAGGAGTAAAACAAATTATTCTTTGCTCAAATTAAAGGCGTCAAAGTCACCAATGATCCTTAAAACTTATGCACATTAACCTAAAGCCAGGAATTTGGGTTCCTGAAATTTACTCCTGGTTTTGCTGTTTCATTTACTAAAGGCAGTTGGTTGTGAATTGCAGTGATCCATTTGTGTCTCCTTTTTAGCTTTCAGCAGTCTGTAAAAAGACTGATTTCTTGTGAAATCTGTTTGTACAGTCAGTTGCTCAGCTAAGTAAATGATGATAAATTCTCTATTAATGAGATTGATTTCTGAAGAAATGTTGCATAAGTCAGTGCCTGAGAAATGTGTGATTATGAGAAACCTTCCTGAAGTTTAAAGAAACTCAGTGTAATGTATAGATTCTTTGTAGAGTGTCCAAATTGGTAATGACCTTTACATACTGTAATTGTTCTTTGTGCATATAAAAGGCTTTTTACACATCATTTACAAAAGTGTAGTGTAACTTTAGGGAACTACAATGGTTCTCCCATGGCATTACTCACAGAAATGCTTTGCGGCAGATTTAGCTAGCATTTACATGGACTTTGATTAACTGGATCAAATGTGCTAGAATGGAGCTAAACCCAGCGGGGTGGTGGATCTCCAGGAGTGGAGCTGCACCTTCTCACATTAACATGTGCTCTTGGCAAACCAGGCCTAGATCTACATGCTGAGAAATCACCAGTTGTTTCAGCTCAACACAGCAGCACTTCTGCTTATTTTCGCATCAGTAGCTGCATGCTAAAGTGAGTATCTTCTTTTAAGATATACTTCATGCTACTAGTCAGAGTGTATCTCTGTTCACTTCCAAGATAATGTCCAGATGTCTGGGTCACATGCATTGTGTCTGCATGCTACACACACTACACAGCTGCCTCACACATTAGCCAGTATATGCGTGTGTGTCATATCCAAGTTTCAAAAGTTTAGAGTCATTATTCCAGAATTTAGAACCATTACTTAAATGTTTAGAATAATTTCTTAAAAGGTCCAAACCTACACCAGTGCATTTACCCGTGAGCAAGGCACTGTCCCCAAGCACTGCTACCAGGGCGCTACCCATGTCACATGCTCCTACACAGATGGGTTAAATGCAGTGCATTGTGGTGCACTGTGTGCTGTGGTGTGTTTAAAATGACAAATAATCACTCACATCACATATTAATTTACAGTTTGGTTAACTTAAACATGTAAGACAATAATCAGACGACCTTGAATTATTTACTTTGTTAAAGTTAAAGTTTGCACTGTTTTAAACAAGGTGTGTATGTGTGCATGCATCTGTGTGTGTTTGAGAGAGACTGTGACTGTGATTCTGATGCGTAAATAAATGAAAGATCTCACATCTCCAGCTGTGATCTGACTGGGGCGAACACTCATGGTGCGCACTGCTCAGGCTCAGTGTTAAAGGCTGCACACAAGTAAGCAGTGGAGTACCTGGGCCCCTGGCCAGCCAGAGCAGATCAACCACTCTACATAACAAAGGCAAATAAGTGTGACAGAAAGAGACAATGTTGCGAGAGAGGAATACTGTACAAATCCACTCATGTGCGTCCACATGGATTGATGGAGACAATAAAACACATTGCATCTGCACATAGGATTAGCCTCAAACCATGCCTGCACATACAGGTTTGTTTTTACACCCACATTGTTCTGTGTGTATTATATGTGACTACCTATCAAGGTTTCCACAACAAGAGTTTATTGCCAGTCACAGTGTTCAGGACTCATTCCAATTCCAGTCATATCTCTGTGGGGCTGATTTTTTTTTAATTGCAAAAAGCACTTTGCTGACTAAACCATTTGAGAGCTGCTAACACGTTTAACCCTTCAACAATGCAATTGACTATAATTAACCAATTTGCAACTTTGCACATGGTAAATCTCCATAACTGTGTAGTGTCGGGGCAGCACTGTCTTTGCATTGTCCTGCAATACTTTCACATGTTTGCACACAATGCACTTTATGTTGTTATGTGTAGTTTTTTGTGGTCCTTAGAAAGTTGTTTTGTTTTCAGTGTGAACTGTGCTAACTGTTAATGCTTGAAATGACAATAAAAGCTCACTTGACTATGTTCGAACAAACATGCTGAACTATCAGCCTCTCTCTCACCAGAACCATTCACAATTGCAATTACTGTAGTTACTGATCGTAAACCAAGAATACTAACATGTCTAAACATCTTCACTCAAAAACACTAATCAGAAGCAGAATCTGAAGTTTTTTCACTAGGTTTAGTTCATGTCACAATTTCCACAATTTTGGATTACTATACCTTGTAGTCACAACACACCAACAGAACCTTAAACAAGCTTCTACTAATCAAGAATACAGTTTCAGGATTCAGAGGCATCACTAGAAATAAGAAATTTGACCACATTATCCCAATATTATCAAGGGAAAATTTTCACAGCTCCAGGGGAGCAGTGTAGTGTAAAGGTACCTTGCTCAAGGGTACCTTAATGGTACCTGGCCCAGAATTTGAATCTGCAACCCTCAGATTGACTGGACAAGTCCCTAACCACCATGCTATCACTGCTCACACCAAAAATACTGATTTCCAGTCAGATTCCATATTGATTACAAAATTCTACTGTTGACATACAGTATAAGGCCCTGAATGGCCTAATGCTAACCCCAAGTACCTCTGTGAACTTAACTCCTACTACTTATTTTAACTTCTCAAATTCAGATTGTGCTTTAAATTCCATATGTAATTTATGTGGATAATTATTCTCTTTGATGGAAAACTCTGACTTAGCTGTTCTATTTATATACTGATATTTACTTATTTTTAAACAAAATGCATTAGTCTTATCTGTTTTTAATTAAAATACAATAGGGAGGATATGTTATGATAAGAAATCTATGCACCCACCTATAAAGATACAGTTGCACACATACAGTATGACTGTGCTCTCAGCTCCCCCTTCACTGCATAAAAAATCCTCCTGCCTGTCAGTAGATCACCTGAAGGAGTTCCTGCAATGAGAGCACTTTTTTACTCAGCATGAGCTAGGGCTCATGGAGTGAGACCATGTGTGTGTGTGTGTGTGTGTGTGTGTGTGTGTGTGTTTGTGTGTAAGTCTGTGTGCATGTGTAAACCTCACTGCCGCGCTCCAGTGGTTAGCTCAGCATCCCTCCTAGCAGGTGACCTGTCCTTGTGCTGGACAGCATTGCAGTTGACTTAGAGGCTGAGTTGTTTGTGTGTATGTGTGTGTGTGTGTGTGTGTGTGTGTGTGTGTGTGTGTGTTTGTTGCGCTTTTATGTACATGATGAATGTGTGCAGGGAACAGGTGTATTAATCCTCAGTCTCTGATGCTTGAGCCAGTGGGGTCTGCCAGGTACAGCTTTCCCTCCTAGCTCTATTGTTTCCAGGTTTCTAGCAGAGCCTGTGCTGGGCTGCTTCACTAGCTTCATTTCCCAATCACATCACATTTTATTGATATATTATACGATTAAATATTATAGTATTTTATACATATAATCAGGCTGTATTAAGACAGTAAACCATTAACCCTTAAATACATGTGTTTGCCAAGTGTTCATGCAAATTAGCAGTCTGAATTATTTGTGTAGAACACATTGAACTGGTCCCACTCCAATTGAAGCAATTAAAATTATGTTATTACACATTAATAAAAAAGTCACTGCTAGTGATGTTTACTGTTACAGCTGGATTACAGTAGTGCGGCTTAGTAGTTTTATGTGCCTCATCCATGTTGTTTTTTCTTTCTTTTTGTACTAATGTTGAGATGGCATGATAGTGAGCTGGAGAATGCTGATTGGCCAATTGACTGCAACTGACTGAGGGACTGTGGACCTTTTTTGTTGAATCTTATGAGTTTTACCACTTCGTTTGTTTAGTAATTTGGTTTAGCTTTCTGTTTTGGCACCAGATAGCTTGGTGGTCCGAATAGTGAAGGTAGTAATTATGTAATTACATGTATTTATATAGGATGTACTTGTGTAATTGTGTGTGTGTGTGGGTGTGTGTTTGTGTTTGTGTTTGGCTGTGTACTGTAACCTGTTGCTGCATGCATTGTTAATTTATAACAACATATTTTAGACATATAATATAGGACCACATATTTTGTTATATTTTGTCATGTTGTTTGCAATTTATTTAAAGGAGAAATTAAATTAAATTATTGCATTAAAGACGCAATACCATAAAAATGCACTTTATGTGTAGGTGCCACATTTGATGGTACTGAAATGGAGCATAAGAGACACAAATCTTTTCTCACTGTGTGCCAATTAAAGAACCATTTAGAAACAGATTTTTAAGATCTAAACAAACTGCAAAACATCACAGTTCAATCAAACTCTGTCACCCAAACTGAATCCAAGTTCTCTAACAGGAGGGTGTTAGGTAAGACGACTACAAGCAGCTCAGCATACACACTTTGTTATTTTAACATGAATAATTGAACAAACCGTTGGAGTGGGTGTTCAGCGTGTTGGAGCGCATCATGCCCAGCATTTCTGTGCTACAGCAAGGCACACCCACAGCATCTGTGAGGCACTGCTAAGCTGCCCATGGTCTCTTATCTTTCCCCACTGGAGAAGGCTTTCAGTCGGAGCAGGTGGACAAGGTAGGCAAAGTCTAGAGAGCTCCTGAAATGGTGGAGTGCTTTTTGCATTTGCTGGAGCTTGGCCCTCAGAGTGCCTCTGAAAGATTCATCAGAAGCTGCTCCCGCTCCCTGCTCAATATTTCACACAGGCCACACTCCCACGCAAAGTTATTACTGCGTCTAATCGCACATACAAAGAGGGAGTGAGATAGGGCAAGAGAGAGAGAGAAACAGCTCCAGGGTCCAGTGGCCCTTCATGTCCTTAATGTTTTAGTGATGTCATTGGTAAAAAGCAGGCATACTCGGTGGACTGATGAAAGATTCTTTAATGTTCTTTTATTGGGAGACTGTAAATGCTGCATTAGCAAAGTGGTGTCAAGTAAATTAATATGTCTAAACTTGTTGAACTTACCTTGCAAAACAGAGCTAGATATGTGGAACCTGTTGGTAGAGTCTGAAGGCACGCCAAACTCTTTTTCTGAAACCCTCATCTTGCAGTGCCCATGCCTTGCATATTTTGGGATTTTCCTTGGCTTAACACAACTGATCTTGCTAACTTCCAGGTTCTTTTTTGGTTCAACTTTGACCTAAGTGGTCCCCAGTCCTTGTCCTGGAGTACCCATTCATATTTTAGAGTTTTTGCAGCTGTAACATGCCCAGTTCAGCATAGGAAGAGCCTAGTAATTAGTTGATTAACTGGATCAGGTGTAAAGAAAAAAACACAAAAATATCTGGAGAGGGGTATCCCAGGACCAGGATGTATAAAAACTGGCCTATTGACATACTGACATCTAATTACATAGATCGGGCAGCAAAGATCAATGGCCTAAGTGGGCATTTTTGATAAATAGGATAGATTTGCTTAAGGACAAACCAAGAACAACCTGAAAATGTTAGTGGCTGTTTGTCATTGTGAACACACCCCATCACACAAAGTGCACCACAATGAAATGTGACCTCTGCATTTAACCCATCACGCGTGGAGCCACAGGTAGCTATCAACAGCGCCCGGGGAGTAGTGTAGCGGAATGTTACCTTGCTCAAAGGTTCCTCAGGCCAAGACTTGAATCTGCAAGCCTCTCATCACCAAGGCAAGTCCCTAACCACTAGATCACCACTGCCTTTTTAAAAGATAGATCATTAAATAAAGAGCAACAAGTTATGGTGTATCCAAAAGTGCTACATTCATTGAATGCCACAGCAATACAGCTTTACCCAGTTCTTTGCTGAGTAGGTGCAGAAGTGTCACATTTTTACTTTGTGTACGTGAGGAGAAGACCTGTTTTCTGAGGAAGTACCCATCCTGTACCTCTCTTGTTCCAAAACCATATGTTCAGACTTGTATGAGGAGCACTTATGTGGTGGTACATTGTTTGCCACTTCTAGGCAGGCTCAGAAATGCAGAGTGAGAGAGAAACTACAGGCTGCTGACCTTTCCTGAGCTCCAGGGAGGATGCTCTGACAAATTAGAATCAACAGACAGCATCTGGAAGCCTGAATTTACATTCTCGTCTCTTGCCTGGTGCCTACTGTACTCGTGAGTGTCTTTCTGTCCCTGTTTGCTCAGTGTGTGTGTGTGTGTGTTTGCAGTGCTCCTATGGCCAGTCTCTTGGCTGTTGAAATATACATACATCTGCTTTCAGCATCTCCCTTAACCCTGTCATCTGAGGTACAGTTGTAGAAAAAGAAAGTGGAGGCAGAATGGGGTTGCCCCTTAAAGTTCAACACCAGTATTCCTCTAATAAATCACTGTTTTATCCAGAATGCTGCTGTGCAATCATCTCTTCAATTACTCTGTCCATGTGTTGTGGCAGAGACATTTTCTTTGTATGTAGAGATATGTAATGAAGGCAGTGTTGCACATGCTGCATTGATGCCACAATGAGAAATACATTAAAACAATGCAAAACATCATTTTCCACCTCCGAGTGGCACAGTGTGAAAGAGGATTAGAGGTTTACTCGAGCTTCCTGCAAGCAGCATTTTAATTCTATTGGACTCGCAAGGCTGTTAAAATTCCGGAGAGCGTTTGATTCAAGAAAAGGGTGATGATTTGAAGAAATGAGAAGCCTGACCCAGTTTCTGAGCTGTTGGTCATGGTTTTAAAGTTAATCGGCTGCTCCCGTTCACCAGCTGCACTCATCGGGGTGGGCTTGGGCTGCTCTTGTCTACTTTCAATTATTCAGCCGATGAACATTCTATTCTTTAGACTCATGAAAAGTTGATTCACTGCAATGCACAGAGACTTTTTCCCTCTCTTTGTTTCTCTCTCTTCCTGGGAGAGCTTGTCCTCCACTCTGGCAGTCCAACCACGCAGACGTTAAACCATTCAAGAGTTTTCTGTTGCTTTAAAACTCAACACATCACCATTTTGTAGGGCAGCAACCGGTGGGAAATCCCACCTGCGAAAGCCGCCATTGTGTGTGTATTGGTAATGATGGTGAATGGCTGAGCATGTAAAGCCAGCTGATTCCATTTAGCTCATAGTCTCATTGCTCTGGCAGCCTGCATAAGCCTTTAAAGTGGCGGAACCATGTAGTGCATATGTTAATCAAATGCAATTACTTATCATTGTGGGTCTCCATTTTCTCACTATCAGTGACTAAGCGGCCACATTGAGGATGAATGCCAATTCACTCCAGATCATGAAATTGATAGTGTCCCCATCATTAGGAAGAACATCAAGTCACCAGCAGGCAAAGAGAGACGCTTCTGAGGTGCTCGTACCCATTGATAAAACGACAAACGCATCGATACTAATCATCTTTACTCGTCATGCTACATGGTAAGGATCATCAGTTTGGTGAAGCAGCTTGTAGAGATACCAATAACACAAGGCTTGTTCAATAGTTAAATAGATATTAACAGGCTTGAAAGCATTTTCAGGTACAACTGAGCTTGAATAAAATGAATAACACTAAACTAGTCTATCTTTGATTTATGTTGAAAGGAATCTCCAGAGTCACTAAATGACACAAAATGACAGGGTTTAATGAAGATATATGCCACTAATCTACCTTCCCATGCACCTTGTGTAAACAGAACACAGCATTAGGTCTTCAAATTAACATAACATCAGCACAGTGGGTCAAAACAGTTTTTAAAGAGTCACCACCTTTCCCCAAGGTCTTCCTACCTCGCTAATGCTTTCCATAGCTTTACCTTGTTGAGGGGGTTGAGTTGGGAGGGGGGCTTTTGGATTAGAGGGGAGATTTAAAAAGGTCAAAGGTCACCCGGAAGCTTGCTGATAAAGTGTTCTTTGCTGGCAGCAGTCAAATCTCCAAGGCAGCATAGCCAGTTTGATTTATCTGCAGTCAAAGAGGCCTCCACGCTACTGGAGAGTTCCGAAGCTAACCCAGCACAAGTGTTGGAGGTCAGTGGGTGTGAGTTTATTATGACAAGGCTATAGCTAGCTTTAGAGAGAAGTCACAATCTCAAGGTCTGTCAGGCTGTCCACAATCCTACAAATTCCAGTCAGTTGAGTTCAAATGCTGGGTAAGGTAAAATTTGAAGATATAGTCCTATAACTTGTACCATTTGCTTAAACAGACAATTCACAGAATTTGTGTGAAAGTAAAAGTGACTACTTGTCATTGTGAACACACCATATCACACAAAGTGCACCACAGCTAAATGTGACCTCGGCATTTAACCCACCTACACATGGAGCAGCAGGCATCTATCAACAGTGCCGGGGAACAGTATAGTGGTATGGTTCCTTGCTCAAGTAAAACTCAGTGGTACCTGGGGTGGGACTTGAACCTGCGACCCTCTGATCGCATGGGCAAGTCCCTAACCACTAGGCTATCACTACTCATACACACTTTCATATTCTCTGAGTTTTCAGCTCATTTACACACTCTCTGGACATCAAAGGCTGTTCCAATCAGTAGGATCCTTTGAAACCACACAGTTCTAGCAGATTTTTCTCTATTAAATGTTGTATAAAATGTTTTATAAAATTTTTGTTTTGTTTGTTTGTATAAAATATTGTTTCAACTATTTGCAACCTCCAGTTTAATCCCAGAATGAAATTGTAGCTCTTTAAGGGTTAGTAATGGTTGTTGGTAATTACAGCTGTGAAGCAATAGGCTGGTCTGAATGATTTATCTTGACACAAAGGCTTTCTTGGCATTTTGAGAAAACCACACTGGTTGATGAATAGGTTGAGAATGTATTCGTAGAGACCATGAACATTTTATTGGCAACTATTACAACCAGGTAATGAGCCATTTTAGATTTCCAAGAGTCATTTTTTCAGAACTATCTGCTGAGTTGGGCCCTGTTTGAGAGACTAACCTTGCAAAACAGAATAATACCTGTCTACTCTCTGGCATTTCTTGGCAACCAGTTGCTTCTGGAGGGAATTAGCTAATGGGTTGGGGATGTCCCAACCATCCTTAAGCCCCAATTAATTTGACAGGTTGGTACATCAGGCTTCCTTACAAAGTTGGTGAACAGGCCAACATCAATGAGCAATTTGCAGCAATGTCCAGCATGTGAAATGTAATCAGAGTGACTGACTGTACTCACATTGCTCTGGGGCACCTATTCAGAATTAAGCAGCTTTCATGAATCCAGAGCAGTTTTGTTCAATGAAGGTCCAAATCATTTTTAATACACCAGTGTCTTTAACCAGTGTGGGTGGGCAATGACCTGGCTTAACACTGGCTTACTTTTATTCTTAGACACAGCAGTCAATCGGAACTGGAGCTGTACAAAGTAACTTGCTTCATCTACCACTTATTATACAATGTCCAGACTTGTCTGGCTTTAAACACTGCAGTGCTGTTCAAATCACAGACATCTTAAACACTGCATCATTCTTGCAGGTGACAGTAGCTAGCCCATAGGCACGTGATAATAACACATCCCCTTAAGTGCTGACTCCTTATCCCATTCTACCAAACAGCCCTGATGTGAGACATTACAATGACATGCATGGGGTTTTGCATTTAGCTGTGGAGTATGCCGCTGGGTTTTTAAAATATCGTTGGCAGTGCCTAGATGTGTCTGTGTGTAGATTTCTATACCAACAAGGAAAGATCTGTGGGATTCTGATTCTGATTCTGATGCATTGTGTTGCACATCATGTCCTCTGACCATCAATCTGATGACCCTGACCCAAAACCATGAGAAAACCTTAATATTAACACTGTGTGTGACATGATGTGTCAACTGTAAATAACAGTCCTCTGCAGTGTACAGTCTTCGGCGGCCCTATCAGCACTGTCCACACTCATTATCCCCATATTCACCGATAGAGTTCTATCTAAGTGAAAAGTGAAAAAGTTGAAATTGAGTGATTATTTGTCATCGTGAATACACCAACGTACAGCGCACAGTACACCACAACAAAATGCAACCTCTGCATTTGATCCATCCATGTAGGAGCAGTGGGCAGCTGATGTAGGTGACGCACACGGAGCAGTGATTGGGCACAGTACCTTGCTTACAGGTACCTCAGTACTACTTGAACCAGTCTGTGATTTAAATCAGCAACCTTCTATCACAAGGGCAGCTCCCCAACTGCTACAGCACAATTAAAGTGCCATAGACTACTTATGAATTGCATCGTTGGCTTTTATCTGATTCTTTATAAAGGGCTCATCAGCTCAACCCTGCCACAGTAGGGTGTTCTCCAATATTCAAAGCCATTTTTAGATCAAATGGTTCGGGTGAAGCAGAAAATTTTCCGCCACTATTATACCTGTGCATATAACAAGTCACTTCTTTGTGTTCACTTTTAGGTTTAACCGCTTTTCTTTTTAACTTCTGCAACACAGTGTGGTTTGTGAAACTGACCGTAATAATTGCTAGAGTTACATGCTGCCACTTAGTAAACCTGCATTCAATTGTGATGCTGCTACTGAGCGACCAAACAGCACATTTATCCATGTCTCATTGTAAAGTGAAAGTGACTATTTGCCAAAAGGCCGATAGTGTCACCACTATCCCAGTCAATTGGGAATGGGCCACACCACATTTAAGCATTTGTGAGGAAATTTTCATTGACTACACTTTTTTTTGCAGGAGGTAACTGGGTAGATATCAGACTCATTTATATGTGCATCAAGGTTAAATAAAGTATTCAGTACTATTTAGAACAATCTGTACATTATTTTACTCCAGTTAACATTTTGAAAGCACTGGACACAGTAAGTGTACTGTATAGCAAAAGCAAAATGCAAAGGAACAAATGTAGCTTTCTCTGTCTTTAAATACATTCTTCTTTTCCTACACCAGGTGAAGCATTACAATGAACAGCAGCCAAGTAAACCAGCAAACAGACTCGGATTCAGTGACATCTCCCATTCGTCTCTGTAGTATCTTCTCATTTCTGAGCTGCAGACGTTTTACACTGGAGACCTCAGACCAGTGTGAGATAAGAAAAGAGTATGATGTAGAGGACAATGGAGCAAAAGATGTGATTTGGCAGGTGTGTGTGTGCACAGATCTGTGTGATGAAATGTAATAGACACGTTCATTGTGTAGCCAAGCTGGAGCATCCATCACTTTCACCTAAAACATACCAGAACTGAATTTTCTGCTGTGCAGCATTTCAGAAGGTTTTCTCACTGGAGCTAACACATTGCATAGTATGTTCTCTATTTTTTCTCTAGATCTGCTGAAAAGAAATATCTCATATCTCAAAATTAGTTACTTTAATAACTTATAATTGCGCTTAATGTAAATGCATTTTCCCCCCAAGTAATTTTGGTCCATATTTATTAGCCCATTCATCATGAAAGCTTTACATAATTCAATAGACAAATAATGTTTAAAAAAGTGTAATAATCGTGTAAAAAAGTAAAAAGGAAGATACAAGATACATATTCCAACATGATATGCAAGTGTTGCTTCTTTTGGTCCATTATGTTGTAAAATGTTTACAAAATGCAAGAGCATCTAGCATGTGTAAATAATGAAAAAATACATTGTTTTGTATGTATACAGTATATACTGTTCTGCATAATACACTTAAACAATTACCATCTTACCACACCCTGAGGCATGTACAACATGTTGAATAGGACCAGATGATACCACATTGACCTCAGTTTTGGTTTAGGATGACCTTTTGAAAACAATGAATGCTAAATCTGGACCCTAGATCTATGAGGCTGTCTTTGAAAGACTTTGAATGACATGAGCTCAGCTTGTGATTGTAAGCACACATTCACTGAGTGTGATTCTTCTTTAGGCTGCTATCTAAATCATATGGCAACACAGAAGAGCTATTAACTATTCCTCAGGTGATGAAGAAAAACAGTGGTCAGTCAGTTAAGGTCACAAGTTTTCTTTTAGTACACATTATGCCTGAGTACACAAGGTGCATTCAAATGAATCAATCCTAAGCTCTGGCCTATTTCTCAGCCCTATAATCACTGCATAACAGTTGTTGCTATCTGCTATGGCCTCAAGCTTTATTTTCTTTATTAACACACCAGTGTTTAAATGTGATGCCCCAGCTGTAATCAAAAGATGGTTCAAATGTTGCAGTCAGAACCACAAATGGACCAATGATAATTTTACACACTTTGAGCATCACTATTTTAAATGTTTATTTTCGTTTTAATTGATTATTGTATACATTTTACACGTACAGCAGTTAACATGTTTTATATTAACACATGTCTACACATTTTTAGTTTTGCCACATTTTGCAAAGTAGATTGTAAAAGCTGTGAGCGATAGATAGGCTCCTAGTCTTCAGTGTGAAAAGCACTGGTGTGACCTGTTTTTTCAAAGGGCAAGTAAATGTTTTTTTAAAAAATGAGAGAAAGAACAACGGAGAAAGACGGAGAGAGCGAGAGACAACAAGGGATCCTCCGATCCACCCCCAGTTTTTGGGAGGATGTGCAGAGTCAGCCATTTGTGTGAATGTGAGCAAAGACCCAAGGGAATGCGGCAGTTTCCTGCAAGGAACATTGCTCATTGCCTCCCCACTAATCGATTTCAGGTACCGCAGAACCATCCCCTAAAAACAAGGATATTAACTGCCAGCAGAGTTACACAGAAATGAGCGTGACCGCACACGTACACACACCCACATATACACACACACACACACACACCACGCTACAATATGGGAATATAAGCAAATTGGCCATTACAGGTGCTCTCCATATTGCATGTAAATCTCCTCTGTGCAGTCCAAATGAGCAATTCACCCCAGTTCTTCTTTAAATACAGTTTGTTTGTTTTTGTTTTTTTTTTATTTTGCGTTTCTATTGATTTTATTGAAATATGGGCCCCTGCATCCCAGGTACTAATTTCGGACCGTGATTAATGTCTTTAATGTGAGATTATTCAAATGCTATGTCTGCAGGCAAAGTAACAGTTGCTGATGTTAAAGGTACAGTGTTTTCTCAAGTTGCACATTACTAGTCACTGTTGATTTAAGGACAAGAGTTGATCTAAATAGTGAGATGTTAGTCTGAAATACTCCATTCTCTGCAATGAGAACAGAAAAAATATCTGTTCAAATGCTGACTGAACAGAACCAATAGGCCTAATACTGAGTCAAAAAAATAAAACAAAGGAAAACCGCTCTTTTAAATCTTCCGATTACATCATGCATGCAGTAAAAGTGCGGATCAGGTTAAGTGTACAATCAGAGCCTTTTTAACCATCCTTCTATTACTGTAGAAAAGACATTGTATAAAACATTTCTTGTTGGATATACAGCAAGGCAGAAAACACCCAGGACAAGAGGCCAACCCATCACCGGGCAACACACATTCAGACCGCCATTAACACACACTCACACCAATGGGCAATTTAGAGAATCCAATCAACCTATTGGAAGCCTTTGAACAGTGGAAGAAAACCAGAGCACCTGAAGGAAACCCATGCGAACAAAGGGAGAGCTCGCAAAATAAACAAATGCCTTTAATAGGCTAGAGGAAAGTGCAAAACAAGGAGAAAAACAAATAATTATCTGATCAAATTAAAGGCAGATGGGTTTTACAATTATACTTACAACTTGCCAAAGAACCAGTGTTGGATGAAGATTGACATATAACCAGGAGATATTCCTGATATTTATTGTTTTTATGCTTTGAAGCTTTGCTTTGTGTGTTTCCCTGTCATCAAAATCAGGTACAAATACATTTTAGGAAACCCAAATCCTGGTCACATGTTGATGTCCATGAACTACTTGTTTTTTGGTAAGTTGTAATGATCACAGGTGAGTTCAACCACCTTTAATTTATGCAGATAATCATTCGTTTAATTCACAGTTTGGCATTCTCCCCTACTGAACTGTGGTGTCTGGCTGAGGTGGTGTGGTAGGAAAGTCAATGCAAGCTATTAGCTCTCAAGTAATTAGCAGTATTACTGTTTAGTGTTGACAAAGTTGTCTCAGTAATTTATAATCAAAAGTGATCCCATTCTACACATTTAGAAATGAAAGCTGCGCTTTAACTTATGGCAACATTTTGAAAAACAACCGAACTGTTAACAAAGTTAAGTCAGTAGTGATTGTTCCTTGTTCAATAAAGTAACTATTATGAAAATATACTTTTTGTTATAGTTACAATATGCTCTGTTTTGGCATTTGAAAAATACTGATACGCCAATAAGCGGGTTTCTTCCATTCAAGCAGATATTTTAGACTGCATGGGAGAAAACTGAATGCTCGTAATGGACATTTTACTGGTTAGATCAGCTCTTGTCCAGAGGAGGAAAGCAACAACACCCTTTAGGCATTGACTGAGAGAAAGTTTTCGTACAAACTTCCACTTTAACGGAAAATTCTACTTAACTGACCTTTAATGTCGAGCAGAACAAGCACTTCTTTTACTAATCCATTCTGTTCACCTCAGCAGTTTGAATTAAAGCTCCTAGGAGAGATGCAGAATGCTTATACATGAGTGCACAGGTACAGTAAGAGATATATACCTTAATGAGCATGCAGCGTGGGCAAGGGTAACACACTAATATGCCCGAGTGTCACATGATGAATCACCAGGTGGTCCTGGGAGACACTTGTGCATCCAGCTGAGCTCACAAATTGTGACTGTGTTTGTTGTCATAAATAAGTAAAGAGACTAAGCTGGGTTTCCCCAAAGCATAGTTGGAGACTGAGGTTTGTAAGATATCTCGTAATAGAGATGCAGAGGTGATTCCCAAAGGCATGGCAATAAATCACACCCACATTAAACTAAGATCTTCTTAGGCACAGACATCAAAATATTTATGTAATGGCCTGGGTTTATGAAATGTGCAAACATTCACACACTCCCAAACACACACGCATGGTGTCTCTGGTACCTGGCTTCGATCTCTAAATCTCCCACTATGCTCTTTAATGTTCAAGTCGATCGCTCTCTCTTTCACTGCACCCCCCATCGACCTTCACAGGTTCTTCATATACACAGAGAGAGAGTGAGAGAGAGACAGAGAGAGAGAAAGAGAGAGAGGCTTTGCTGGGATGATTTACAGCTTAGAGCCACATCAAGTTACAGAGCATAATAGAGCTTCAACCAGAAGCACAAATCAGTTACCCAGCATGTGCCAGGCAGCACTATACATACTGTGAGCCCTGCTTTTTACATCACACACAATACTTTCATGTTCTTACATTTTTGCTGGAAACAAAAAATGCATGTATTTTTTAACTGTTCAATAAAATGTTGTTCAACCAGTTTTTCTCCTTGGCATCTAGCTCTCCTAATTGTTAGGACTTCAGGAGCTGGACTGATGGCCTTATATGTTAATTTAACTTCCAACATAATTAGAAAGTAACAGAAGAATCAACGAGTCACGATTTTTGCCCATGGGTGGGACCAATCTTGTGACAAATGTTGTCACTCTAGGCTTTTTCTCACTCTGGGATTTACTCAAACTTCAAGAGCGGTGACTTCTTAGAAAACTCTGTGGCTTTGGTGTCAGTCAACAGATCTTAGAACTAGTGTACAAAACTGTTCTTTAGAGTGTTTTAACTTTTCTTACCTTCCTGCCAGGTACAATCACCTAAACTGCAAATCTAATATAAACAAAACAACTGACAAACTTCAAAAGACCCACCCTCTCCTCTGCCAGTTTGAGCCCTTGAACTTCAGGAGGACTTCCTTTGACAACAAAAAAGTTTTAAGAAGTATTTCATTAAGATTAACATAATATTATAAATCCCACAGGGTCAATAGCTTTCTTCTTTTTTAAAAAATATTTTGACATTTAAAGTCCAAACTAAAGGCCTAGATCTAGTAGCCACAGTTTGCCACTGGCATGACATAAAGCCTGACAGAACAAACCCTTAAAATAAAATTTTCAGGCCAGAAAACGTGTTCAAGATGTACATCATGCCATCTCATTCATTCTCTCACTACATTTAGTGGCTAAATGGCAAAAACACAGTTATCCTGTTCATAGCTAAACACTGTCTATGGGCCAGCACCAGGTTCAGTGTTCATAATTGCCCCAGATATGTTTGAGAACTTTTAAATCATCTAGCTCTCAACTGAATAATCACTGAAAACCAAGAACATTGATCTTTTTATGCATGTAATTTCCCAGTGGAAGATTATTTCATTTTGCTCAATTCACTCAATTCAGAGTCCCAAATTGTTCAGGTGGCTGACCAGATCAGGCTCTGCAGCATAACATACATCAGCTGAAATGTAGAAGAGATGCTTTCTTTATTAAACACACTGCTAGTCTGCACTAACCAGATGCACTGAAATCACATAATTAAACCATTTGTTTAGCCATAAGCCTACATTCACTTTCTTCTTAATGATCTGTAAGCAGTGATGGTCAAATAATGGTGACTTAGCAGGCCGGGATCACTGGACCTTGTCAGCAGATCAACACTAAAATGCTGTGGCAAACGGCTCTGCAGTATAGCTGCAATACCATCAGCATCAACTCTCTGTAAGCCACAGAGTGACTTAGGTCAGCGTCGTTCATTAAACTCCATCAGGAGCTGTATTGCACTGGAGCAGTTGAAAAACGCTGATGGAGGAAGAAGTAAAGACTAGAGCAGCTGTTGTGAAACTGTGGTTGTCCCTAATTGTTAATTTGATTAACCAAGATAACAGAAAGAAAAAAAAACAGAAAGAAAGCACAATAAAATTAAAAAATGTTAGATTGTCTGTATTGTATATATGTGAAGAAAAATATGAGAGTTTTCATCATTCTGGTGTTCTCTCTTTTTAGAATAACCCAATTAAGAAGCAACGAGAGCAGCAAAGTGCTATTGCTAGCTGTGTGTTTGTCAGCTTGAGCACCTCATTGCTTTTGACAGAGAGCCCAACTCTTTCTCTCTTTCTGCTGGCATGACATATTAATCTGCACTTAAACTGTTGGCAGGATTGGAGGATATATCCTGTAAAAGGGAAAAAAGGCTCTTGACATGCTATTAAGGTGAATTTGCTGGAGCCACTTGACTGTAAATGTTCTGATTAGGTGGGTGAAACAGCTGCCCCGTTCAGGCACGTGGCTCGCAGGGGATGATAGTTTGAAGTGTCTCAGACTGGCTGAGGGCTGCGGGTATGGAGAATGGGGGTTGAAGTGCTTGTGAAATGTGGTTGTGAAATGTGGTTGAAAGAGCTAAGCTAAATGATGTTACAGAAGTAGAGAGATGGGTTTAAAGAGAGCATGACAGGCTTCTTTTCATTATGGATGTTTGTGAGCCACGGACACCTGTGGAACGTGCCGGCAAATGCTTTCACAGGCAGATAAGGTGATTAGCATGCTAAGTTCCTGATGCTGGTTGACTACTCTGCATATAAAAAGTTAGCAAAAAGCAAAAGGTGCCTATTCACTGGCTTCTATTGGTGACTAAGTGTGGGCCTGTTTGAAATGCCTGATTCAATTATTTAACTATAGAGAAAAAGCTTGCTTCTTATACAGCTTTCAATATTCACTGTGTAATACTCAACTTTGGTATGCCTAATATTAGGGAAAATATTAAGTTTTTTCGCTGCTTGCCATGTTTTTGCAAGCTTTTTAAAAGTATATAATATTAATAAATTACACATTACTGATCAAAATTCCATATTTTTAATGAAAAGAATGTAATTCAGTATGCAAACATTGTCAAATTTCAAAATGCCTTTAAGATTCCTGTCAGCTTATGGATGCAAAATCATTTTGTATTTAATGTTTTAGTAATCACAAAAATCATTACATTTACATAAACCCTTCTTTGCCATGGTTATGGAAATCATGCTTATGTGTTTCACCTGGGCCAAAGCCCTTATAGCTATGGTTGTCTGACCGGGTGGCGCGGAGTCCTTGTCAGCAGGAGTGGCTGCTTGTTTTAGCCACACCGGGCTCTCGATGGTAATTCTGGGTTCTGGGTTTTAACTCAGGGTCTCCCTTTCCTCTCCCTTTTCCTTTTTGCTCCAGCAGTGAGGTCTGAGCGAAGCTCAAGTGGCGTCTGCTGGGGAAACTTTTTATGCCTCAACTTGCTCCGTACGCAGCCACAGGTTGGCAGAGGACCTCATTCCCTGGCCCTCTGAGGAGCACACTGGCCGCAAAAAGGGCGGTAATGACACAGATTGTCAGCGCTCCTCCCAACCACCCCCCCCACCCCGAGTTGTGGCCTCAAAATTTTAATAGATATGCCCGGACCTCATGCCAGGAGCAACCCCGAGATATCACGAGACAGACTCCCTGACGGCCGAGGGCAGGGGAGATTGGCTGGCTCGAGTGGGTCCCCGCATATGGCCGGGGCGGCTAGTTGGCTCGCACCTGCTTCCAGGTGTTCCTTCCCTTACCCTTAAACCCAGTAACCTTCTCCTTTATTGGCATTGCCACAGGGCGACTAACTCGCAAGCTAAGCTAACAGCTATGTACGTTAGCTTCCACCAGGGTCTGTTTACATATTTGTTGTAAAGGCACAGGAGCAAAACCACCCTGTTTAACAAAGAGAGCTTGGAAATTGACATTTTAAAATCAATCTGATTTCATAAAACTACATTTTACTGTATTTTAATGTAAAAAATGTCTGTTGGCCCATTGACACAATGGGGAAAGCAGTATGCATTTTCAAAATATGCAAATAAAAGAACTAAATAAAATATACTTGCAAAGATTTTATGTGAATGTGACAAAATGATATGCTATAATGATATAAAAATGTATTTGCATGTGTATACTGTGGCTGACTGCTGAACTCCACAGGCCACTCAGTGTGTGGTGGAACCCCTCTATGTGCCGGCCTAACAGCTTTTATCTTCAGAGCCGTGATTAAGCAAGACTGTCTCTGTAATGACATGTCTTACCGTTAAACAGCCATTCTACGCCACTCAGCGGCCCATCCTCTGTCTCCTTAACACACTCTTAAGCAGGTTATTAAGACGGGGCTGAGGCGTATCACAGAATGGGTCTGGACAAGAGCCAGCTGCTGACTCACCACCAGTCTGGACTGTGTTTGTGAATGTTTTTATAGAACTTTGTGGACAGCATGCATGGACTGAAAACAGCACTTCAGTTACTGCTTTTATGTACACCAAAACAATGGCCAATAATATGAATAGTGCCATAGCTGCTTGTCTCTAGTAGCATGCCATTATGTGTAACTCAATCTAAGATAGGTGTAGGAAATATTAGCTCAAATTAGTGAATTTTCACTAGAATAGATATAGGAACCAACTTAGGGCTGATTCACTACTATATTCAACC
>JBBPDA010000138.1:3500975-3511253 GCA_037974385.1 Arnoldichthys spilopterus
CTGTTACAATGGTTGAGAAGGGGTCTCTCTCATTATTGCATACTTATACATTTTCTGTGACGTGAATTGATCCTACATAGGGGTTCCCAGTCCCAGTCATGGATTTAAGAACATTTTATGTATTGTGTAAATCGTCTGTATTCCATTAGTGTGAACACAGTTCCAGCAGTAACAGCCCACACATGGGCATGAAACCTGAGATTTCATAATGCCTAAAAGTTTCTCCCAAAAACAATTGCAATGGAACTGGAGTACTGAGAGATACACAGCTACTGCTGGTTCTGGTCCCACTTAATTTCGACAGTCCTTTAAGGAGTATCTACAGATAATCTAATAAACAGTTTATTGTTTTTGCCAACATTAAAGCTAGGGTTAGTTTTAGGATTACAATAATAATTACAAAAAAAAGAGATACATTTAAGTGGAGTTTTTAAAACGCAAAAATTTGAGAGGAGGACCATGCTCTCCCACTACTATTTCATTTTCTCCCTGTTCTTCGTCTTCTTCTTCTTCCTCTTCTTCTTGTTCCCATTATTATGGATCAAGTGAAAAATGGCAGTACACCCCAAAAGACTGATGCCTCCCACCCACATCAAGCCAGCAATGGCGGTGCAATTTGAGCCGATGTCAGTCAAGGGCTGACAGCGGCTCTAATGCGTACATCTCAAGTTACAGAGAGTGCAGGATGATCGGACAGCACCGCGTCCATCCCAACATGTGTCCTAATGCACTCCCCACTCACGCTCTGGATTGCAGCACACTCTGGGAGCTGGGTAATTGAGCAGGAGGCATTCTGAGATTGCTGGAGAAGTAAACAGCATGCTGTAGTCGAAGCTGGCAGTGATCTATGTGAAGCTGAATGGTCTTTGGCTTTATGGCCCCTTTTTAAGATGTCACTGTCATCTTTTTTACTCTTTCTGACTTCAGCTGCATGGCTGGCAGGCTTAGGAGATCCTGCTGCTGTTCTTTTTTCTTGATTTTCTCTGTAACCTTCACCGTGACATTTCTCTTTTTTTGCAGTGCTCTGTTTCTTTCTGTAACAGTTCCATACCAGATTAACCACTGTGGTGGATTTTGACTCCACCTGTGTTTGACCTGTAAAATCTCCATGCATCTGAACGAGGAGAAGGGTTCGGGGTCAAATTGATTATGCCGATTGATTACATTCAAATCTCCAATACAGTGACTTTCTAAGAGAGTTAGAAAAAAACAACACTTGATGAATTAACACCTCTCAATGGCCAAAGGACTAATATACATTGGATACATTTTTGAGTGTTTTTATACCTATTATATATCAGTACATGAGTGTGTAAACTTGAAGCAGAGCTGGTATTTGCTCATAACTGTGGGATGACCTGTGTGAGATACTAGCAGAATTACACCAGCAAGCTGCTGAATGCACTTTGAGAAAATGTCTAGAAAATACTGAACTGCTTCACACTTTGCAAAGACATTCTGTCTTCCGATGACTGAGCTTATGTTGAGCATGTGCTATAACACTAACAGTCAACATTTTCATTAAGGGTCTTTTCTTTCCATCTGTTTAGCTCAAACTTGCTGAGTACACCTGGTAATTGGGTCAGATCATATTCAAGCCATAAAAAAAACAACCCAAAGTCTTGGACCAGACCGAGACCACCTAGTCTGAAGAGTCTCTGTGCATTTTCTTTTACAAAAAATTATAGAATATGTTTTATATTTTTATATTTTTTATTTAAAATTGTAGAAAGCAATAAAAATGCTTTAAAATGACTTGATTAAACTTGTTATATTGGCTTTGCTTAGACGTACAATAGTTTTGGCTTCTTCTGTAAAGTTACCACTTTGTTGACACACTTTTTTAGGACAGTAATAAAATATTATGACAAAAGGGTAATCAGAGGTAAAAACTCATCCACATCCAACTCTTACTAACTTATAATACTCTATCTGTGATCACAAGATGGGGTCAATGTATACTGTAGTGAAGGTATATTACATTGCATTTTGGCACAGACTTTTAGAGTTGACCTGTGGATGAAGTCCAATGTTTTTGCCCAGCTTCCCCGCTTAGCCCCAAACAGCACCATCTGTCTTTCTCCGAGGAGTAGAGAGTAGGATGAGTTTGCATACTTTCTGAGGCTCCAGCAGCCCTTGAGTTTCAGCCCTGAAGGTCAGCTCCTCTGAGAAAACACAGGTGCATGTGGTAGTGTGGGACTAGATATGCTGTTTGAAAAGCCTTTAGATGGTGTAGACTGCAGCGTAACACAGACTTAAAATGATGTAGCTTGCTTGTGAGGGCATATGAAACAGTGCATTATGATGCAGTGATGTCAAGGTAATTATTTAGCTGCACCAGCTGTGAGTTAAAACAGATCATAATCATTTTAGTAAAGCAGGGTCTAATTTCTGGCCAAATGAATACTATTACTATTCAGCAGTTCCTCCAATCAAATTTTGTGAATTATGAACAATAATAAATTGCCAAACAAAGCATCTCCCAAAGTATCATCATCGCCAAATAAAGCCAAGGATTTACGTGCATGAGTAAATGCCCAAGGATTTTGAGCATGATGCACAGGATCTCTTTCATTAGGGACTGTTACATTAATTGGAATAGAAAGTGCTGAAATGGCAGCAGAGAACCTTTTTCTCTCTTTCTCTCTCATATACTTACTGAGTTCACTTGACCAGGCATTCTCTGCCCCTGCTGGTTTCATCATTCAACATGGCCAAGAACCACTTACTTTGACAGCAAGGGGCCATTTTACTAGCATGCAATATGACAAAACATAATCTGCTGTTTTAACCTGACGCATAGAGGAAAATGATTGTTAGAACAATGCAATAACAAAAAATTCCCCAATGAAAGACCCCAGAATATCAGCATTTTGTAGCACCTCTAATTATTCGAATAATGTAAAAGCTGCTTCTCATTCAATCGTCCATACTGTCCACACACCATCCATGTTGTTTAGATTTTTTTCATTACACGTTTCACAGCATAGCCCCATACAACCTCAGTGGGTTTTAATAGTGGTAAATTTTATTAATTTTACTCTATTGTAAAAAGCCCTATAGAAATACTTGAAATACTTGACTTACCCAAATTGTACGTTCTTTATGTGCTTATTTTTGGACACTGTTTGGGACAAGCCTTAACCCACAAAATTATGTTAGCTGCGGCCTCGGTGTGCAGTATACATCAGGTGGTCCATGGGCCTCTGTGGGTGAAGAGTCTGAAACTAGGCTTGTCCTTGCTATCAGTGGTGCACAGGGACACATATACATACATTCAAGGACAGGCCAAGTTTGACCATATCAATCAGAGACTCCTTAAATAGCCTGGAGTGGGATAATAATAAAGTGACATTACAGCTGGGAGAGATTCTATTAAAGCACTGTAATGTCATACCAGCTTATCCTGCCTAAGTTGTAAGAAACCAAGGTCTGTATTTATGCTCATAGTAAGAAAGCTTCTTGGAATGTTAAAATTTGAGGAGTTAATATGGACAAGGTGAGCTGATCCTAAATCATGTTTGCCTTTTTAAATGTAAGGCTCAAATGGGAATTTCATCATATTTTTCCAGATTTAACACATAAAAAAATTCACCTGCTGTTTGCATTTGGACAGGTGGGGTTGAGTGGAGGGATTCGGAGAATATCTGGCGCTATGAATAGCACTTCTATCTGATTGCTGGTATGATAAGAATCAGGTCATTAAGAGAACTCTAGATGCCGGGGATACTGTCTCCTCTGCAGATAATGACTAATCTTAGCCCACTGATAACACATGCAGCGCTGCCTGTTTATCTGCTGAGCCCACAGTCCTCCAGCAGGCACTTGGAGTCAGCCTGCCTTTACATACTGATGTGACAGCTCTGGGCTCAAATGGCTTTGACAGCAGAGACAACGTGTGTCTCCCAGAGACTTTTACTGTAATGAGAGTGGACTGGGCAGGAGATGCAATATGCAGAAATAAATGATAGTAGATGTGTATTTACCAGAAATGCAAATACTGAGCTAGAGTGCAGATACAAGTCAATGTACATTATGGTTATGATATTAAAGGAACTGTTCCTATATCTGCTCCTTTTGGGCTATTTGGGCTTTTAAAAGTTCTTAATCTTTGTGACTTCTAGCTAATTTACTGGAGCATTTTGTTACTGTCAGACAAAAGCCTTGTGTCTCCAAAATAGCAAATTTACAAGACAAGCACAAAACCTTCTTTACTTAAAATTTTACTTTTTAAAAATCATTTAAAGCCATTTCTTTGCACCATTATTCATAAAATGTAGCCACAATGTAAATGTCCACAGTTGTTTTTAAATTCTGTAAAAAAAAAATAAATTTAAATGCCAAAAAGGGAGATACAAGGTTTTGATCAAAAAGCAAGGATTTGTAAAAGAAAAAAAGTGGAGATCATGCAGTGGCAGATCTAAGAGCTGGCAGCTGCCATGTCCTTTATTATTCTTACCAGCCCAGTGCCACAGCCCATAAATTATGATGCAAATTGTGTTAAACACAAGGTGCCCATATCAATACCATAACCTGACAGAGCAGTGTTGAAGATGCCAAATCACAATCACTCACACATTTGTCACTGGCTACACAACTAATGGGTCAGCTAGTGAGATGAGATATGATAGCTAATGATTCATTTGTCAGTTTGCTTGTTCTGGACTGGAATAGAAATTTGAACTGCTTTGAAGCTCACAGTTAGCCAATAATGTCATGTAGCCTGCAAATATAAGTAGTGGTTTGTAGATGGAAGCAGACACAAGATGCTGAGGCTAACAAAATCCAAACATGAGAACATAGAACTTAGAGCAAGATTAACTTACATGGAAATAACATAGATCCAACAGTATAACAGGGTAGACTGCAACCAAGACCAGACCAGGACTTGGCCAAACACAATAAACACAGCCAAAACACAGAAAACCTGGACTTAGGAGGAGACAGTGAGCAGCTACAGCTGTGAATGATCATTAAGGGGGCAGGACTAAGAAAGGCTATGGCTCATGGCTAGGTACACAATAACAATACAGACCAGGAAGACATAGAATGGAGAAACACATGACAGTGTAAGTGAAAGTGCTTTTTTGATCATTGTGAACATACTCAGTCACACACAAAGTTTACCCAACAAAATGTGACCTCTTCATTTAACCCATCACAAATGCACACATGGAGCAGCAGGCAGCTATGTAAAGCGGCCGGTAGCAGTGTAATGGGATGGTACCTTGCTCAAGGGTACCTCAGTGGCACCCAGGCCGGGCCTTGAAATTGTGACCTTCTGTTCACAAGGGCAAGGTCCTAACCACTAGGCCATCACTGCATATGTCCCCACTGCCCATGTAACCTATGCAATGTAGGCTGCCTCTGACTTATTGCATAGACATGTTTAGTAATACAATTAAGTTTTAAATTTAGTGTAGTTATTCAAAGTAAAACAAACATTTATCAGAACAGACAAACTACACATGGTGAGTTACTATTGTCTTGTGTGTTTTTCAGTGGTCAAGTGTTGTATGTATACTTCACTATCCATAAAGTTCAGCTGGACTACATAAATGGATTTTGTTTTGCACTGGAAATTTATTTGGCACAGTCAAACACATACACCCCCAAGAACCATGAATATGTCACCTTGATTAAACTCTTTGCTGCCTCCTTGCCATTCCTAATACAGCCCATACCTACCACTAAAATTATGCAGTTTGTCTTCATCAAATGATTCTGTTATACAAGGTAGGTAAAGAAGTTGTACTTCCATGCCTCGGTTAATCCATTCATTCTTAAATCCTTTGCTTAATACAAGACAAAGACACAGTCAAAATGAGCAGCAGGCTGACATCATCCTTTCACCAAATCCTAATGGCTGGCATAAGGTTCCGTTTCCTCTGATGCTCCCTTCTTTCCTATTAGTCCGAAGCAAGTGAGAGCTTGAAAGAAAATGTGTATGAGAGAGAGAGAGTGCCGTTCTTAAACTGACTCCACTCAGTCTAAAAGCAAAGATAAGTCAGATGCGCTGACTGTGCCAGGGGCCATGCTTTGCACAGAATCATTCAGAAAGGCAGGAAGAGCCTTTTTAAATCACTCACATTCTGCTTTTAATTAATTTCTGTGGTGACGCAGCACATAGCAACAGATGGCACACTTGGCGCTGCTCACACATATCACACATGACTTGGTTTTTTAGAAGTTGACGCATAAAGCTCTGCAGTCGATGCCCTACTGTGGACAATATTGTGAGCGGTCAGGAGCAGTTTAAAGGGACAGATCATCTAAGAACGTCAACAGTGTCAATAATGAATGCACAAATACAAGCCATGCATAAGTTTTACTGAAAAAACAAGAATCAAAGTATGAAGAAACAGATGTAAAGCTAGGTCTATGTCTGCACTGAAAAAAAGTGCCTTAAATTTAAATGTGTACATTGGTTCCACTTTAATTTCACATGTTACATCAAACCAATAACTTCCTTTCATTTACTCTCTTTTGGCAATAATCATGTTGGTGTAATATATTGCAATCATGTGGTACTAATGTACACATTTAAAGTGGGTAATTCAAGGCAGATTTTTTCAGGGTGGAAGCACTGTAGCTTTAGGCAGGCATCTTGCCATCTTGCTGTATTTTGATTGCCAAAACCTCTAGAGGCCTAAAAATAAACTGGAAACAGGAGAAAGTGAAGTAAGTGAGAATAAACAAAATGCACTAGATATTACTAACTGTAAGTCCTTTCATGGCTAGTATGGCTAAGCCAGGTTAGGCAGAGCCAACCTTGTGAGATTAGCTTCACTTTATTATAAGCATAAATTCTAAACAATAACTCTGAATGCCTGAAAAGTTTTTTCAACCATGTTTTTATATCTGATAACTGCATTTATTTCACCATACCTCTATTATTCAAAAATGAGCAATCAGAGCCTCATAAAAGTCCTAATGACTTCTGAAACATACTAACAAACAAAAAAAAATATATAGAATAATTTCATTTACATTCAATGGAACCAACTCAGGGGGTCACTCTAAAAATTCTCCATACAAGGTAAAATATATGTTACTTGCTTCAAATAAAACAAGTTTGGGTGTCCTTGTTTAATCTAGACTAATTTAATTAAAAATTTATTAAGTTTTTTTATTGTAAGTTTATCATTATTAGTAATAAGATGTTACTAGAATCACATGACATTAGCAGGAATTAGCATTATTGTAGAGGTGTGTTTTGTATTTGTGTTTAATATTTATGGCCCAAACAGAAAGCCTTGCTCTAACAGTTGTAGTTGACCACTGATATTCCTCTGATCACATTTTGAAATGTGGCAGCTATACCCTAAAGTGCTGAAACTTCAATTGTAGTGGAAAATATTGTTAATATATAAAACATATGTTTTAAACTATGTTTGGAAAATCTTTGCTTTGTTTGGTTGTATAAATTGAGCTTGTTTGTTATCATGAGTGTCAATTCCTATCATTTTCTTTTGTTTCCTATTGGCTCTGAGTCATGATGTGCCTCAACAATCCATCTCTTTAAGTGGAAAATGGACCTATCCATGCTCCACCCACTAATGCCCTCTGTAAAGCTTGTCCTACTCTATCAACAGTTGCTACAAAAGAATACGTGTGGGAGAAGCAAGGATAGGTTAATTTCTCTTTAGCTGAAGTGTTGGTGGGAATACAGAGGAGCAGCTAAACAGTAGAACACACTGCCAGTGCTGGACGTTTCGTAAGGCCCGACTGGTGGAGAGGAGCCCAGGGCCAGGTGCCTTAAATAGAGCTGTAGAGTGGTGAGAGCTGTGAATGATGTAATGTGTTGAAATGCAGAATGGGGGTTTAAACAGTGTGTCTGCTCCCATCAGTTTGCATCAGGCCACCACTCACCTGAGCTGCCTTATGCATGTCACTGGCCATTAGTCCTTCGATGGCTAAGAGGCCCACATGTTCAGCATTGTGCCACACACACACACACACACACACACACACACACACACACACACACACACACACCTGAATGCA
This sequence comes from Arnoldichthys spilopterus, assembly GCA_037974385.1. Classification (NCBI taxonomy): domain Eukaryota; kingdom Metazoa; phylum Chordata; class Actinopteri; order Characiformes; family Lepidarchidae; genus Arnoldichthys; species Arnoldichthys spilopterus. Next base: position 3,508,983 of record JBBPDA010000138.1, read on the forward strand.
AAATGTTGCCACTCTATCAGTGGGTGTGTGTGTGTGCATTTAAGAAAAACAGAGTGTGCAGGATGTTTGTGTGTGTGTGTGTGTGTGTGTGTGTGTGTGTATGCACCACACATGCTCACCTGGGAGGAGGCCAGTGTTCTGGATCAATATGAAGAATTCTGACTCACCACACCTTTCCCAATGAGCAATGAAAAATCATTAAGTACTAGTTTACTGCTGAGGCCAAGTCTGAACACAGCTGTGCTGAACTTATGACGTATTGTCCAGTTCCAGTGGCTAAAAGCCCTGCTGTGGCAGTGCTACGAATGCAGTTCTGATAATTAATGGATGATAAATTTTTTATTACACTTGTGCACCATGTCCATGACAGAAATGTAATGATGTGGTTGGGGAAAAAATATAATTTATAAAATAAGATGCAGATTTTATATTAGTTATTCCCACTATACCATATTAATTCTTGATTAAAGTGGAGAAAACATGTCCTTTTCTTGTGTAAGTTCACATTAAAAACATTAAAAATGAAAAGGCTAATAAGAGAGAAAATGCAAACTTAACCTCCATCATGCAATATTATTTTTAATGCACAATATAAAGCAAAAAGATATGATATATGGCTTAACTACAATATAATATATGGTTTGACACATGCACATGTTTATTGATATTATTTATATGTACAAAACATAGAGTCCTGTGCAAAAAGCAGACTCCACTGTTTATTAACTTCCATTTCCATGATTTTAAATGGCCATTAAGTGGAAATTGTCACTGTTTCAGGAGTTATTATATGTCTGAGTAGATTAAATAGGAGATAATCCATTTGTAAAAGGCCAGGGTGGAAGTCAGTGAGTCTAAAGATTAAGAAAAAATAAGACACTTGACAATTTCTCAGAACAGTCCTCAGATAAACAGTGCCTAAAGCTTTCATCTTTAAGACTAAAGATAAAGCTTGCTTCAAATGTGAAGCAGTCCACAGGTGTTTTTTTTTTGACCATCCTTCCACTATGAGAAGACAGCTCAGTGCTGTGAATCTGAAAGGGTGCTTGAGAACCTGTACACGAGCAAAGGAAATAGAACATTTATGAATCCAATAAAGAAGCTGTGTGTGGCTGAATACTCAAGACCTCAACAGCACTGTATGTGTTTAAGATTACTTAGTTTTTGAGAAGCCTAAAAAAGCAGCCGAATCCTAAAGATCTTTTCACATACCGTGTGATGCATAAGTGATACTAACATGTGGAAAAAAATAATTGAGAAATGCAAAATTAAAATGCACATTAAATGCAATGAGATTTTGCTATTATTTTACTAATCAATCACAAGACAATGGAGCCAGTGAGCGATGATGAGCTGATGCTTATACATAAGCATTTTCCTCAATTTTTTCTTCATCCTTCATTCTTGTTCCTAAGAATTAACGAGTCTCACTGCTTAGTTCAGGAGCTGAAATTCTATCACAGCCGCTTTCGAACCTGCTTCAGGATGCCATCAGTTTTGTTTTAGGAGTTGTTAAAGATGCAGGCTCCACATTTAAAAAGACTGAGAACCAATTTCACAGAACTGATCAAAGTGTGCACAATACAGCACATCATATCACATCACACTGCAGAGTAAAAGGGTATGGCATGCGCAACAGTGTTGTATGTAACTTACCTATTCTGTGCACAGTAGCATATTGCACACTGGCCTTGTACAATGCATCACATTACAGCACACAGAATGGGACAGTATGGCATAGTACAACTGATTGACCTAGAACAATGACTATTTGTTTGTCTGAGGTAAGATAAATACATGTAAATATAAAGTGATCAGCTTTAAACACCAGGGTGAGACAGTGAAAGTCACTTTTGTGGGAAACAGGAGAAACCTTTATCATAACTCAGTCTATTGTTTGACCTGTGCCTGAAGTGTGGCATTTCCACAATCCAAGCCCTGATTGGTTAAATGTGTTCCATTTGTGAGAAATGATGTGAAAAACTGCACACAAACATTTATATGGAAGTGCCCAATCACAGGCTAGCTGTTCAAAAATAATAAATAAATAAATAAATAAATAATTTGTAGAGGCAATCCTACCTCTATATTAACAGTGTAACTACAGATGGATTACAGTAGTAATTGCACAAACATAGCACATTACATTTTTATTCATATAATTATCTGAATTTTACAGTGTTTTCTGATGTTATATGAAAGTGACTCATTGTCATTGTGAACACACTCAAGCACCACAACGAAATGTGACCTCTGCATTTAACCCATCAC
>JBBPDA010000138.1:3511353-3529084 GCA_037974385.1 Arnoldichthys spilopterus
AGCACCACAACGAAATGTGACCTCTGCATTTAACCCATCACACGTGCACACATGAAGCAGCGGGCAGCTACCAACAGTGCCCGGGGAGCAGTCGAACCTGCGACCTTAAGGTCCCAAAGGCAGCATCATACCCAGTAGGCCACCACTGCGTAGTGGTTTTACATAACTAAAAACTAAAGCTGATAAACATTTATTATGTACATGAACTACACTACAGTGAACTACACTAACAGTAGTTACATTATTGTTATTAAGGACACTTAATTTAAAGTGGAACCATTGAGACTTTTGTGTCATTTTTAGGGTGGCATGGTGGTGCAGTGTTTAGTGCTGTTGCCTCACAGCAAGAACGTCCTGGGTTCAATCTTTCAGTCTATGTTGCCCTGTGATGAGTTGGTCTTCTGTCCTGGGTGTACCCCAAACTTGGGCTGAAGTCAGCTGCGATTGACTCCGGCTTCCTGAAATGGAAGAATCGGTTTAGAAAATGGATGTATAGATATATTTCTGATTTGTTCCATGACAACCATGTTAACATGTGCAAGTCTATGCCACTTTAACTAGTTTTGGAGACATTTACAGAAACATTTTGGATGATTTTTAACTTCTAGTATTTATTATATGCATTCGACGTGTAGCTTCCGTGCAAAACTGAAGGAGCAAAATGTAGACATCAAACATGTCTTGGCTGATTGTATATGACCTGGAATTGTGTTAGATTCAGTTACAGCAAACTACTACTTTAGGGTGCACCAGTTGCTGACACGTGCATTCAACTGTGTGAAATTCACAGTTTGTATAATCTTCAAAGTAAAGCACTGCCAATAGAATGGGACACTCTGGAGCAGCTCTGCATGAACCTAAGGTCACCACGTCCATAGCTAAATGTTGGATGGTGTGGTATTAAGCATTCCCAGCACTGGGAATCTTCTCTGGAGTGATGGAACTGGGATGAGTTGGAGTGATGTATGTGATCCAGAGCTAATCATCCAATATCCATACCTGACCTAGCTAACACTCTTGTGGCTGCAATCAAATCCTCAAAGCGGTGTTCCAACATCAAGGGTAAAGCCTTGTTAGAAGAGTAGAAGCTGTAACTGCACAGAAAGGGGGACAAACTCCTCATTAATAGCATTGTTTTCACTGAAAAATTAGATGAACATGTGTTAACAAACTTTTGGATTTATAGTTCAGGTTTGCTCTGTTTTTTATCTGGTTTTCTGCAAACATACACATGTATGAGTACACACACACAAGGCACAAGGTTGCAAAGCTGAAAGCTTGTTTGCATATTACCACACCAAATCAACACACACACATGACTTTAAAAAGAACAAGTCATGAAACATGGTCCCTCCTTTCTCTCTCTCTCTCTCTCTCTCTCTCTCTCTCTCTCTCTTTCTTTCTCTCTTTCTCTCTGTCTTTCTCCTGCTCGTGCCACTGGGCTCAGAGAAGAATCCTCAGCTCTCAGTAAGTCAGATCAAAGCCTGCTGTTGCAGGTCCCTGCTCTTTGAGCTCACTGAATATTCATGCCACTTCCATTCGCCATCACATGTTCGTAAGGGAGAGAGGGAGCGTAGCGCACCCACCTTATTTTAACCTCGTGATGAGTCACCGTGTGGCCTGCTGCTTCCATATTGGGCCTCTCACGCTGTTCATTACACACTATGTGTGAGAAGGGACGAGAGAGAGAGAGACAGAGCACGAGAGAACAGCAAAAGACAGAAGAGTTGTCTTCTCAAGTAACACAACACACTCACAGCACCTGTGACTGTGCCCTGACCCTTGAAGTGTGCACAGTACAGCACATCATATCACATCACACTGCAGAGTAAAAGGGTATGGCATGCATAACAGTGCTGTATGGTACTTAGCTGTCCTTGTACAACAATGTACACCACATTAAAGCACACAGAATGGGACAGTATGGCATAGTACAACTGAAAGACCTAAAAATGACAGAATGTTAAAAATGATTTTGAACACTTTTTGCTTCATCTAAGCACAGACAGTGCTCTCTGTCTGAACATAAGCAACAGTTTGAGCTCAAGTCACACTGTTTTTTGTTAATGTATTTTCTCACTCCTTTTTGGGCATAGAAATGTATATGGTTGGATGGTTTTAGAGTGTAAACACATTACAGCACTCAGAATGGCACAGTACAGCATAAAACAACACATTACAGCACTCAGAAAGGCATAGTACAGCATAAAACATTACAACACTCAGAAAGGCATAGTACAACATAAAACATATTACAGCACTCAGAATGGCATAGTACAGTATATAACAACACATTACAGCACTCAGAAAGGCATAGTACAACATAAAACACATTACAGCACTCAGAATGGCATTGTACAGCATAAAAACACATTACAGCACTCAGAATGGCATAGTACAGCAAAAAACAACACATTACACCACTCAGAAAGGCATTGTACAACATAAAACAACTAATTATAACACATTTAACATTTATCATTGTCTTTTTTGAAAACATTATTAGACTAGTCTTATTTAGTGAGAATCTGGCATCCCTGATGACAGGTATCAAACACTCCACAGACTAACCAATGAAAAATGAAAGCACACAAAGCTGATGTGTTTTGCCCTGGCTGTAACTTGGTAGTTTGACACAAAGAGGTTCCATAATGTGTAAATCTCACTCTATGACAATAAAAGATTAAAAATAAAAGAAATATAAAACATAATGAAAGGATTACAAAACAACACATAACAGAACACAGAATGGCATAATATGTCATAACACTACATTTTATATCATGCAGAATGACCAAATACAGCATTGCACAGTTCATTACCGCTTACAGAACTGCAGCACATTATACCACAATGCAACATATTACAGTACACAAAACAGCATAGTGTAACACAACACAACATCTTGCATTGCACAGAATGTCATAGTGCATGGTATTATGCTGCAGTGCTATAGCACAGCACATCACAATGCACAGCATAACATTGAACAGCTTCCAAGCCAACAACTTTCCACTCATCCAACCCTAAGGCCTTTTCAGTGTGTCACAGCCATGCATTAGACTGACATGCATCATCAGCATCCTTTTAGATGGCAAACACACACATGCACACATGTAAGCACATGTTGCAACACACACAGATAAATAGGTAATGCTAGCATAAGTACACTGTTACATTCAGAAGAGCAACAGGGTCATGGGCGGACACACACTGAGAAACACACACAGTGACAAACACATACACATAGTAAGGCCATCAGCAAGAGGTGAGGCTTCTGCTTGGGTTCCGATTTTAGCATGCAAGCCCCGGGCTAATTGAGAAGCCTTATTCAGAGTGGTGAGGAGCCAATCAAAGGCCTGGCTGGCAGTGCTTGTTTGCAGTTCAGCTCTCGGGGTGAGGACCCCAGCCGAGAGCGGCGGGCCAAGAAGCACCGCCGCCCTCGTCTGTAGAGCAAACACATGGGGGGCTGCTGCACAGAAATGCTCAGAAATGCAGACCCCAGCCTGCTGGCAAGCTGCTCCCAGTGCACATCAGCCAAAGTGGGTCAGCAACACCCACTATATGCACATGTACGCGCACACATGCACACATAGACATTGCATATACACTACCAATACTTGCTATTGGGGGTGTAACTAGAATCTTACGAGCCATTGGGAATAGAAAAATGACAATGTAATAAGTCAGGTCATTATTATTATTATTATTATTGTTGTTATTATTATTGTTATTATTAATAAAAAAACATTTATTTCATATACCATCTCTTTTAAAGCAAAAAATGCTTTACATCTGTGAAAAATGATGGCATAACACAACCCATTACAATCTACAGAATGACCTGTTACACCGCACAATTCCTTATAGCATACAGAATGACACAGCACATCATAACACAGCAAATGTGCAGTTTCCAGCTGATAGGGGAAACATCCCCATCCATGGTGTAGAGTCATTTAACTAGAACTTTCAGCAATGAGGGAAGATCCCACTCAACCCAAGAGGCAGTGTAGCATTGCTTGAAGCTGCAATGTAGCATCATCAAATGAAACAAACAAAACCGATATAATGCAGCAGCCATGATGCGCCTGTATTTTACCACTGGAACTCTCTCTCTTACTCACACATGTCAGCACACACACTGATTTAATTGATTTTTCTAGTATTGGAACACAAGTTAATCAATGGTAAATAATAAACTGTAATTACCTATTTACAATGATTTCTTGGAATGGGCTCACTACTTGAGCTGCTTGTGCTCACCTCTTCATTCTATAGCAATCTAAAATTTATTTATTTTTTTATTTATTTTTTACATCTTTGTGTTCATGATGTTTTGAATCCTGTGAAAATGAAAATCAAATATATAAAGTGGTAGTCTAGTGGTTAAGGTCTTTATGATCTGAGAGTCACAGGTTCAAGTCCTGGCCCAGGCATCACTTGGGTACCCTTGTGCAAGGTACCGTCTCACTACACTGCTAATTGGGCGCTGCTTATAGCTTCATGTGTGAATGGGTTAAATTCAGGAGTTTGTGGTGCCCTTTGTGTGATGGGGTCCATTGACAAATGGCTACTTCATTAAAAAATACACATTCCAAAATGTTCACTAGTAGTGTGTATACTCACACAACACTCAGTCACTCAAGCCTATACTGATGCTTTGCTCTTGCATATAGAAATATTTGCCTAACTACAGCACTTGCCCTTTGGAAAGCAGTATTCCGAAATGAGTGTGAATAATAGCCACTAAAAGGCTGATTGAATCACTTTAGAGAAATGTTAAGTGTGCCTTCCTTAGGATGCTTGGCCATGTGAACAAGAGAGGGATGAGAAAAGGAATAGAAAAGGCATGGATGGTCCTGTGGTCAAAGTACCCCTGTACTCTGGTTTGTTGTAAATGACATGCAACACACTAGTCATGAGGTACAGGGATAAAGACAAAATGGAAAGCGAGGTATGTTGTGTGCATGTGCATCTGCATAATTCAGTGGTTTACATATTAACAAAGTCCTTCAGATTGGTTTGATATTAACCGTACAGAAACAATTTTTTGTACAGTGGTGGTGAATGGAACCAGACGTCTGAAGTACTTCATTCCTCTAAAAGCCCCCCATAGGGAGTAATTACAGGAAATGCTTATGAATATGTAGCTTGATGTCTAACAAAGTCTTACAATAGTTTTGAGAGAAGCTTATGAGTTTTAAATGTACTTTTAAATTTCTTTCATGGTGGAGGAGTACTGGCAGGGCTCACATTTTTTCAGAAAATCATCTATAATTTTTTCAACCCTGCTTTATTTGAATGTTTTTGGAAGCTGTGGATCTACTGATACTTTTATTATTAAGAAACTTACTGTTAAGGCAGGATAAGGGTCAGGATTAGGGCAGGGATTATTACCAGGTTGAGGGTTTTATGGTTGGAATTATAATCAGGCTAGGGGTCAGGATTAGGGTTCGAATTATAAACAGGCTAAGGGTCAGGATTAAAATAGATATTACAACCATACTAAGGGTCAGGATTAGAGTACAGAATATACCCAGACAAAGTGTCAAGGTTAGAGTATGTATTATAACCAGGGTAAGGGTCAAGATTATTACCAGGCCAAATATCAGTTTTAGGGATAGGATTAGAATCAGGTTTAGGGTCAGAGTTGCAGTTTACATTAAAATATTACAATTAATGTGAAAGTTAAAGTTACATGTGTTGTTTTGACACAGAATACATGCACTAATATTTAATTGGAAGTTTGTTAATGGCATATAGGAACTAACCCAAAAAATGTGAACTCCTTTATCACTAGACATTGACATATTGCTTTAAGAAGTGTAGGGTGTAACACATTCCAAGTGTTGCCTGTTGAGTTGAGTTATGGATTAGAAGGGCACTTTCTCTCAAGGTGACTGTGGTGTTCTTTCTCAGGTGAAGCTCTCGGCAGGCAGTGACAGGGCAGGAGAAACAGGTCATGTGCATCAGTGCAGCAGGAGACTAACCCAACGCGACTGCGCAGTGACGTCGCAATCCACACACACACATGTAGCCAGCATGCACCTGTCCCTGGTTAAGTAATGAATACTGCTGATACCACAGTCTTTCCTGTGCAATTATATACTCCCCCTTGAGACCCACTTGCACTCTCCCACCACTGGTGACAATGATGATGATTGGTGAGCTCAGAGGTTGTATTGACTTCACAAGCATTCATTCTATAAAAGCTTTCTGCCTTGATGTCAATAATGTTTATGGCTGTTTTACTCTAAGCTGCTGGAGCTAGTTCTTTGCTGAAAGTGGTCAATGTTAAAAATTTGAAACTATGTTTCTGGCTTTTACTTTTCTTCAATTAAATGTTGTGGGAAAGAAAAAGAACATTGAGGTTAAAGTGAATTGCTTCTGTATTGATTAAGCAAACACCAGTGGTAGATTACTGATTGGATATGTGTGGCCAGTGCCCATGGGTCTTTCACTTTCAGGGGCCCTGGGGGGACCTCAGAACAAAAGGCCTGAAAGGGCTCAAATACTTGAGACAATCAACCATAGGTTTGTGCTTATGAGTACTGTATGAAAGAAATAAATGAAAAAAATTGATCTCTTATTTCCCCTCAAGTATTGTAGTATTATCTATTTGTAGTTGCCATACAGATTAGATGTTTTTGACCAGGAGTGTCCAATCTTATCCTCAAGAGGCCAGTGATTTTAATCAGTTGATTAATTCCACTTGTTAAATCAACTAATCAGTTCCTGTTTTGCTGGAATGAAAACCTGCAGCCACAATGACAATTTGAGACTCTTTATGTCTTTGCATTTATACTCAGTGTTGCTTGTTAAGACAATATGATTCAGATTTGCCTTTAGACATATAAATCTTACACTAAACTGTAACTATGTAGACACAAAGAAACGGAAAAAACAAACCTGCATGTGACCATTAGCACCATAAATGGTATACATGGCTGAAATTCCATTCCAAAAATTACAAAAAACACATTTAGACAAAAATATAATTGATGCCGTGTAAATGCTTGAGGTCATCACAGGTCACAGATTAATCATTTGGGTCAGGGATGTGCAATCCATGTGACCTGTAACTGCATAGACACAGTATGATGTTGCAAGTTGTTTATATAAAAAAAAAACACTTCAATTGATACATATGCTCTTGAACTCAAGTGTAAACAATTGTTTAATTCCACTTTCCTTGTCTTTATTGACAAATTGATTGAATGTTTGACTGCTTTGTAGATGTATTTATTTTTTGTGCATTACTATCATTTTTGGAAGGTCTCCCAAAATGCTTGTTCCCAGTAACCTTGCAAAACAATAATCTTTGGTAAATACTCCTCTGCCATGAAAGAAAATGCGCATTTAAAAGTGTCTCAAACGAAACTGGAAAAGATCAGATGTTTGTGTTCATAAAGGTCCAAATAAATCAGATTTAGACTAAATAAACCCCAGTCAGGTTTATGCCACTTCAACCCTGTCACATGAACTTGCTTGGGGCCATCAGAGGTCAAAGATCAATCATTAGGAGTCAGGGACAAAGGCCAGGTGCTACATATATGATATGGAAGAGGCTTTCATAGACAAAATTCCCTGCTGGATAGAAGCTTGATGGATGCTCAGAGTCTCTGTTTGGTGGACGTGAAATTGTGAAAGTGATAAATCCTTCTTTCCCATGCACGTTAACACATGCACATACAAAGCATTAGCATTCAAGTGTACTCAGCCGTCCAGCATGTGGACAACTGATTTACAAGAATTAATGGATTAATTTCAATCACATCACAAGCTCGATGAATCATTTCATTAATCATGGGTCTTTTGGGGCTCAGGAAAAATGGCATGTGCCACCGCCTGTGCGTGAGTCTTGTGATTAGCAGTAACTTTACACAGCAGAGCAAGCCTATGGCACAGGAGCAGAGTTAGCACCCAGTTATACCCTTCTGCTCGGTGTGGACACATATACACACACACACAAACCTGGCATGTTAATGTAGCCTTAAAACACTCAAGCTCACAGATGTGTGCTTGATTTCTAATTGAAAATAGAGTGATTCAGATGTCGCTAGTATGTAGCCTATTAACACTCACACAAACACACACATACAGCTATTATTCATCCCACCTAGGGTTTCCACCGGAAGCTTTATGTGAAGACATGTCCCTGCTGTGTCATCCAGTGCAGACATTTCAAAGCAAAACTTTTGATCAGAAGAACCGGGCTGGTGCCCTCTTGACCTTTCTTGCTCGCTAATGACCATGACTCATACACACCACAGGATTCTGCAGCACACACCTTCCCCCTCAGCATTTCTCTTCTCCAGCTCCGCAGCATGGAGGGGAATCTTCAGAGGCCTCATCTAACCACTTTTAGTCACATCTTCATTCCAATTAAGCCAACTGTTGAGGGAGGAACCGAGTGTCAGCTTAATGTGCCGTTGTCTTGGACGACCTTGAGTCGGGATTCTCCTGGAGAATTACATGGAGCTAAAATTTTCTATGGGTTTTGGGTGGAAAAACATGCAAACCAATATCTCTCTCTATCTCTATCTCTCTTTTTCTCTTTCTCTCTCTGTCTTTCTCTCTCTCTCTCTTCTCTCTCTCTTCTTTCTCTCTCTCTCTCTCTCTCTCTCTCTCTGTTTCATGTCTGCTAGAGTAGAAATAAGCACACTCTAATTGGTGGGAGGTGGGGGGGCACTGGGCCGTTGTGTAAGACCAAGACATCCACATTAGCCATCCAGTAATGAACCTGTTGTTCACCACCCCAATCGACAGGAGACGCTTTGAAGCTCTTTAAAGCTGTTGATAAGGGTTCTGCTGGGACTGGAGCAAGCAGGGCCAGCGGGTGAATTCTTCTCGCCTGCTTGCATGTCTCAAGGTTAACACTAAACTGCAAACTGCACTCAAAGCAGTGTGATCAAATTAAAGTGCTAACCCAAGAGTCAATGCTTCACATCTAAATAAAGGGCCTGCTCTTATTAGAAAAAACTGTAAAATATAGGACACATTTAGAAGGTGAACTTTCTGATACAATTTTTGATCATGCTTACTTGTGTTTTCTATTTTAATGCGCAAAAGAAAACATTAAGAATGGGCTATTTAACCCAAAAGTGTCATCTTATTTAAGGAGCATAGTAAAAGGCTGCAGTAATAGAGCTGTGTGGGTTCACTTACTAAAGCCATTTACGGAAGAATCACGTAATGACATGCATGTACGATATTATCTAACATAATGTCCCATATGACCTTACATCCCGTACCACCTGAATGCAATATAGCTTATGTTTAGCTGCTTTACATTTCAAGGTTGCATTGTTAAACAAGCTATCATGCAGTCGTGTTTAGCATTATAAACATGAATTAGACCTGTTATAATTACTCTCTCAGTGCTAGTAATTTGAAATGCTATGGCTCAGTAACTTGCTGTACAGAAAGCCAATGCACCCACTCCACCTCCGAAGTTGCTGCAGGCACTGCGGTCTACACTGCAGAGGTATGGATCAACAGATGAAACTTTTTACGTCATTCCACCCAAGGAATACTCGGCGTCATCAATCCTCACTCAACATGGGGCAGGCCTATTTTAGTCAACGGCTTCCTCTTATGCAACAACACATGCTATATTCGTCCAGACCTCTATAGTACACTTGCTGCAAGGATGCAGTATAGAATGATTACTCAGCAAGAAAGTCACCCACTTGTCTGACTTTGCCTCTGAAGCCGAACAGGCAAGTTTTCCTAATCAACAGAAACAGGGACCACAAAAATGAGTTAGTTGTTCGTTCTTTATTATGAAGTGAGACAAAAATGCCCGGTGTCATTGTGCTTTACATTTTCCAAATGCTGGGCAAAAACCCCAGGGGGAAAAAGAACTCCAGAAATAAGATCATTTGATTCTATACAGTCTGTAGAAATAATTGATCCCAAAGGACTATTTACAAGGCGTCTTGCAACAAACAGTTTCCTTTGTTCGTAATACAAAAACAGAGGTTCAACTAATACAAGGCCCGTCTACCTGAATCTCTAAGGTTTGTGCTACTATTTGTCAAAAAAAGAAAATAAATAAATAAATAAATAAGTTGTAAATGTTCTCAAAGAAGTGCTTTATTAAGGATAAGTCTGCCGGTCTCTGGTGTGAACTGATGCATGGCCCCATCAGCATGTTAGACCCTGTTGCAGTGGAAGTTCTAGAACTACAGCGTTGGGCCGCGGGTTTCAGCACTGGACAGTTCCAGAACGTCTGCATTGGACAGTTCTAGAAATTCTACACTGGACAATTTCCAAATGTAAGTAATCCGAGGTTCTAGAAATTCAGCACTGGACAGCTCCAAAAACTCAACCACTGGCAAGTTCTAGAACTTCAGCTCAGGACAGTTCCAAAATGTACATACGCGGAGGTGGTGGAACTTCAGCACTGGCCAGTTCCTGAACTTAAACTTTGTGCAGTTCTGCTCTAGAACTTCAGCACTGCATAGCTCTCATGTGAAGCATTGCCTTGCAGCGCCGTCCCTCGTCCAGCACGTTCGGAGGATGCACTGATCCGTGTGGAGTCTTTCGACCAGCAACACGCGAAGCCTACGTTCTAAAACTACGTTTACATAAGAGGCAGGCAGTGCATAACCACTTACAAAAGGACCCCTCCCTAACAACCCACCCATCCACCCACCCACTCCCAACCCAGTTGATCCTCTATTACTACACTGGCATTTCCCTGATATTGGATTTCTTTCACGACTACTAATGGTATTGGATAAAATTGTGATTAAAAATGCTATAGTTATTACTCATTTATTTTTCTTAAAAATACCATGCATTATTGCTCTATAGGTTTAATGACTCCCGAGAAATATTGCCGACTGATGCTAACTAGATTTCCGCAAAAATCCAAAGCTTAATAAAATTGGCATAGATTTCATTAGAATTATTTTTTTTTGCATGCAACAAATTTATAAAATGGCAAAAGAAAGTGAGATATTTAAAAAAGTGGCAAATGCTTTGGCATATTAATGATGAAGGCTTGGCGAAAGAATAATACAACTAAAGTGCAAATGAACGTCTTACACAACTTGAGGAACGCAATAAATAAAGGACATAAATAAAGTTAATGAGTAAATAGTTTTACCTCAATGCTGAACACTTTCTGTGGCCCACTGGCAGCAGTACAACATTATCCAATACTTAGAAACGGTTTGACCTTTGAGACAGACAGTCATTTTCAATGTCCTCTGAGTTTTGGCAGAACACGTGTGTTACTACTTCGGCGGCTCTGGGAGGGGGGGGGGGTGAAGAGGGGGAGGAGGGGGGGAAGATATGCTTAGAAACAAAAAGTTAAGGTACATGCGCGTAAATCCGAGATTTCTTCAGTTTTGTTGGGGGTCTCTGTTGCAGGAAGGAGGAGGAAGAAACATCGACAAACAAACGAACAAAATTGTTTTAAAAAACCCTAAATGAAAAGGTGGGGCGGAGTTGTGCTGTCGTGCAAACCACAGTCGGTTTGACCGGAAGGCGTGTTTATTAGAATCGGGGGCTTGGCACGTTGCCGTCATCACGCCTCGAGCGCACCGAGGGGCGTGAACGCGCCCTTGAAGCACGCCGACTCGTAGTGCTTGTTCAGATACGACTTGAGCGCGAACGTCTTGTTGCAGCGCTTGCACTTGTAGTGCTTGAAGGCCGAGTGCGTCTGCATGTGCGCGCGCAGGTTGGAGCGGTCGGCGAAGGCCTTGCCGCAGTGCGCGCACCCGAAGGGCTTCTCGCCCGTGTGCGAGCGCATGTGTCCCTGCAGCAGCCACGGGCGGCTGAACGCTTTGCCGCACACGTCGCACTTGTGCTTGAGGTCGTGCGTGAGCAGGTGCATGGCCATGGCCGGCATGGACACGTACACCTTGCCGCACGTGGGGCACTTCTTGGCCATCTTGCTGTCCATGCTGCGGTGCGTCTGCTTGTGGCGGCTGAGGTTGGACGACGTGGCGTACGTCTTGCCGCACTCGTTGCACGTGTGCCGCTGCAGGGCCCGCGCGGCGCCCACCGCCTTGCGGCGCGAGCGCCCGTCCGTGATGAAGAAGGCATCGACCGCGTACCCCTCGCTCACGGCGTTGTCGCCGTTGATGTAGCCCGACGACACCTCGGAGCGCGGGCTGTCCGGCTGATCCGAGTCCGGCGCGCCGTAGTCGCTGTGTATCCGCTCGTAGATGGGGGTGGGCGATGGCACCTTGATGCCATGGTCACTCTCGCCGTCGTACACGGACGGAGTCAGGTAGTCGCCGATGTAGCCTGCCGTGCAAAAGAGCAACAGATGAGCGCGCGGCCTGCACTGTTGGTGCTCGGGTGGGGAGGGGGAGGGGGAGAGGGGGGTTCTATGAATGAAACGCTACATGTTCAGTTTTCTGCAATCTATTCCCGCTAGGTGCGGACCCCATACCCCCCCCCCCCCCCAAACAACAACAACCACCACCACCCACCGACCACCACCCTCACCAACCCCTTCTTCTTTCTTGCCTTTTTTGATACGGTGGTGGGCAAACCGGGGTGGGCTGAAAGACATGACTTCTCGTGAAGGTCTCCCCCCCACTACATCACTCCCACTCAAAAATCAATAGCTCTCCATTTCAATTAGCGTGCTAACCCATTTAAGGACAAAGAAAGGAGGGGCGTCCGGGGGGGCTGGGGGTGGTTATGGAGAATGATATCGCTTCGTTTATAATTGCCTTTGCAGTTGTGACAAAGATCGAGCCAGAAATAGGTCGATGCACGATGTCCACGCGCTCACACGTCTACGGCAGCCTGTTGTGCCACCGCGAGACGAGGCGCGTGAATATTGCATGAATGCACGAATGTGAGGTTATGCAAGTGCGTTGAGTGCGTACTGTATATTATGTAGAGCGTAAATAATGGCCCGGAACATGATCAAGCGTGCCGCCTTTAATAGGCATCGAGCATGTGTGTGTGTGTGTGTGTGTGTGTGTGTGTGTGTGTGTGTTTGTGCGCGCGCGCGTGAATAATTCTATGACACGATTCTCACGCGCACACGCGTGTAATCACCGCGAACTGAACTAGAAGAGCGCGATTTGAGCACGTGCTTCTTTCGCCACGACTTGTCCACTCGCCACTGTGCGTGAACCACGATAAAATTTCATCTCGCGAGTCAAACCCGCGTGCAACACCTGAATATTGTTACGCCAAGAGAGAGGGAGAGGAGGAGGAGGAGGAGGGGGGGGGGGGGTGTTAAATGTGCAGACTCGACAAAATCTTCGATGGTGTGACGGAGCTGGGAAAACAATGTGATGGTGCGCGCGCGGGCACGATCAGGTGCTGAGTTATGTAGGAAATCAATCCCGGTCGCAAAACCTGCCTCCGCTCGCGCACTGCTATGAAGGCACGGGCACGCGACGATAACTTTAACGCGAACCGCCTTTTGTGCCGTCCCGCTAATAAGTGCCTCGCGCTCACCGTCACCCACACAGTTGTACGTAGCGGAAGCTTTATTTACCTTTGTCGTGGAAGCGAAGGCTGAGGTCATGTCTGGATCTGCCGTAGGAGCTCTCGAGATCGGCGGATGAAAAATCATCGAGCTTAACCTTTTTGACCAGGAAAGACCTTGGCATGTTTCAGGAGAAAAAAAAGAAAAAAAAGGAAAAGGGGAAAAAAGAAAAGACCCCCAGACCCCCAAACAACAGCCGTCCGCTGGTTTCAGTTCTCCCGCTCTTCATGCAATGCTGAGGCAAAGCAGCACGTTTTGTTTTGTTGTTGGGTTGTTCTTTTCTTTTTTCTTTCTTTGCCACGGCTCAGATGCCAGCACAGGGCGAAGGCACAGCCTCGTAGTCCTTATTCAGCTTCTTCTGCTGCTGCGCGACGCCGCGTTCTTCTGAGTAGAAATGCAACTTCAGCACTGGACAGCTCCCCGCAGACGTAACCCGAGCGTCTTCAGCACCGGACAGCTCCCTTCCCCTCGCCTCTCTCCAGCGAAAAGCATGTGTGGAAGGGGCCCTTCGCGTTGTTTCCGTTCAAGTTTTTACCCGCTGGTCGGTATGTTTTCAGCCTGCCCCCCTAAACCAGCTCTGCCTGTGTCAGCGAGTTCACTCCTCTCTCTCGCTCTCGCTCTCGCTCTCTCTCTCTCCCTCTCTCTCTGTTTCTGTATGTCTCTCTTTCTCTTCCTCTCTGAGCGCTGCACCGTCTGAAGGCGTTGGGCTTTCTGAAGTCTGTTCATCAGCTGTTGGGATTTATATAGCTGTGATCAGGTGGGAATGAAGATGGAAGTGCTTAATTTAATCCATAAAAAAATCTCCAGGGACCAACATTGAACTAGATGATTTAATGACGCTGTGACACGTCAGCGCTCTCGTCCTTTTTTTTTTTTTTTTTTTGCTTTTTCTGCCCCCGAAGTAAGATCAGCAAGTTCTGAGGGGAAAAACACAGCGTAAACCAGCCTTTTCTTACATGTTGCACAATGCACTTACACAGAAGTCTGCTTTCACTTGTCTGATCAGATTTATGCACTGGGATCCAAGCATGGCCTTAGCCATTGAGTCACCATGGGTTTTTTTGTTTGGGGGGGGCAGCTTAATTTGTTGTTGTATATATATAGAACTTACCGAACTAAAATGTAAACTAACTGAACCTCTTCTAATAAAAAATTTTCAACTCGATTGTTTTATTATGTTAAAGAACTTAACGAGGTTTACTCATGACGTTAAACCGCAATACTAGTGAGGAAATACCCCCATCCGTGAAATACTGTAATTACGGCCTTGAATCAGAAAGGTCAGAAAGGGGGTTTGCTGAGAGTAGCCTGTGTGGTGCCTTTTCGTGACAAACTGTTGGGTCTTGAATAGTGGCCGCTGAACTTTTCTCTTTTTTTTTTTCACTGAGACACCCCGCCCTCTACAGAGCGCGCGCTGAATCCTGCCTCCCGCGCCGCACTGCTGTACGCCAACCAGCAGATCGAGCGCCGGCTGTGGCCTCAGGCTTGCAGGTCATTCTTTTACATCACGGTCTACAAACCAATGGCTTTCTTCTCATGCAAATTCACACGCGCCGGGTACCAGAAGGTCCGTTTCCTCAATGATTCCTGCAGGAGCCATATGTGCACAATTAAAAGCTGAAATCCACGAGCGGTGGTGTCCTCTGTTTGTCTGACAGCGTGTTGCTCATTGGCCTGTCCTGCCACGGGACTTCTGCAAAGACTGCAATACCAAAAACTGACCATTAATGAATGCTTAACGTGTGGCCTATATATTTTTAAAGCAAATAGGCTTTACGTTGGCCTACGGGGCACGGCCGGTTACCTAATGCTGCGCACTCCAGTGAAGCAGCACGAGCATCTCATGACTGCAGATAAAGGTGCATAGATGGACATGACTGGCCTCCAGTGTTTAGGACCATAAAACAGTGGGACACTGTTGCTCAGCCGCTTGACGCTGGTCAGAGAGCAGCAAGGTCTGATGTGTTCATTTGAAAGAAGAAAAGGACGAGAGAGAGAGGGAGAGAGAGAGAGAGAGAGAGAGAGAGCGGGAGAGAGAGAGAGCTCAGGCGTTCTTGCGAACTGCTGAGTTCAGCAGTGAAAAAAACGCCCAGGAAAAACACACCGAGGCTTGTCTCATTTGCATAATAATAGTCTACGGTGCGCCGGAACGGCGAAACGTCTTGTCGAGGTCCAAATCAAAAGAAGTCACTGGCATTTTCTTCTCCCGTATGGCGTTTTCAACAGCAGATATTCAAATCAGCGTTTTCACAATTCCTGTGTGTAAACATGCTTCTTTCCGGGGGAGCGTTTACAAAGGACGAGGGAAAGGTCAGAGTGGAGGAATTGCGTGTGTGTGTGTGTGTGTGTGTGTGTGTGAGAGAGAGAGAGAGAGAGAGAGAGAGAGGGCGAGAGAGAGAGTACATAAATAACTCTTCATAACACCTGGACGTCTTCGAGACGGCGCTGTTTTTTTTCAAGAAAACCCTTGATATGACAATTAAAAGTATCACGTGTCCTTTAGGAGCAGAGTAAACAATAACATTGCTCAGCGACCGCCTACTCTCTCTCTCTCTCCCTTTATCTCTCCCTCCTTCTCTCTCTAATATATATGCAACAAGTACAAGTGAACAGTCAGAACAGTCAGCTCTTGGTGTTTTGGAAACCGGAAAAAAGGGAAAGAGTAAATATCTGAGGCCAAACTGTGTTGGCTAGATGCTTAGAGCATCTCCAATCACTAACAATATTGTGGGGTGTTCCCAGTATGCAGTAGTTAGTAGCTACCAAAAGTGATCCAAAGAAGTACAATTGGTGCACCAGTGACAGGGTCATTGTGCACCATGTTTCATTAATGCATGTGGTGTGTAAAGGCTAGCTTATCTGGTCTGATCCCACAGAAGAGCTACCGTAGCACAATATGTTAACATTGGCTATCACTGAAAGGTGCCAGAAAACACAGTGCACCTCAGTCAGAGGTGTTTAGGTGGAATGAAATAACATTAGGCAGATGATTGTAATCTTATGGCTGATCATCACGTGCAGAATTTGGATGAGGAGGCCTGGCTTACAACATTTTAATTCATCCCAGTTCAACTAGGGTAAGGCCAATGCTCTGTCAAGGCCACTGGAGTAATCTATCAAACAATGACTTTATGTACTTCGTGTTGTAAACAGGTTTTCCCAAACTTATGCCAGACAACTGGAAGCATTTAATTGTCTGAAATGTCTTTGGATGTGAAAGCATTAACTTTATTCTCTGTTGGAACTATGGGACCCAAACCCAGATCTTTATTCCCTTTTCACAAACTTTACTGCATTTAGGTAGATAACCATTCTCCCAACATCCACCAAATCCACATTCATAAATCAATCAGGCAAATAACTTCTTTCCGCTGCTCCAGAGTCCAGGGATGGTGTGTTTCAGACCAGTTGAGCTTTCATTTGGCATCACACATTGTGACCTTACAATTATTTGTAGCTGTTTAGCCATGGAAACGCAGTTTATGAAGCTCCAGACACACAGTTCATGTGCTGAAGTTGCTTTCAAAGGCAGTTTGAAGCACTGTAGTGAGTGACAAAACAAATGCTAAGTGATTTATCACAATGAGTTTGCATGGTCTGCTGCTTTGTGGCTGAGCTGTCGTTGCTCCTAGAAGCTTCTGTTTTATGATATTAACACTTACAGTAGAACAGGATAGATCTAGCAGGGGAGAAATGTCAGAAGTTGACTTGTGGCAAAGGTGGCCTTAAAGTGCCACATTTAAAGTCACTGAACCCACTGTTCCATTCTGCTGTCAGTGCTTGTCTGTGGGGTTTTCTTGGCTATGTGCTTAAATTTGTACAAATGCACAGCCATATTTATACATTTAGGTGAAAGACACAAGCACACACACATGAACACACTCTCAGACAAACATGTATACACCCAAATTTGCACAAATGCACATTTGCATATTTAGTTTGTAAGGGTGCTCCACATGATGGGGTGCTGTAGACACAGAAGCCTATGCCGGAGCAGCACGGGGGTTGGGGGGGGTTACATAGAAGAGAAAAGAATAGAATAGAATATATCTTTATTGTCACTGCACTGTACAATGAGATTAAGTTTGCAACTTGCATTCACAATGCTATAATGACATGAATAGGTAAAAGTAAAAAATAAACAGTAGATAAAAATAACAATACAGTGTAAACACCAATATCAAGACTCAACTGTTCCGCACCCACCTCAACACATAAACCTAACACACGAACTACTGCTTCCAGACAACCCACCGG
>JBBPDA010000138.1:3536016-3556119 GCA_037974385.1 Arnoldichthys spilopterus
TATACAGTGGTGTGAAAAAGTGGATTTCCTATTTTTTGGTATGTTTGTAACACTTAAATGTTTCAGATCATTTAAATATTAAAGGTGACATGAGTAAGCACAAAATGCAGTTTCTAAATGAAGGTGTTTTTTATGAATTGGGAAAAAAAATCCAACCCTACATGGCCCTGTGTGAAAAAGTGATTGTCCTCTAAACCAAATAAATGATTGGGCCACTCTTAGCAGCGATAACTGCCAATGACTCTTTTACAATGCTGTGGAGAAATTTTAGCCCACATTGGAAGGTTTTCAAGCAAGAAATGCCACAGCATCTCAGTCGGATTCAGTTCAGGACTTTGACTAGGCCACTCCAAAGTCTCAATTTAGCTTTTTTTAAGCCATTCAGATGTGGACTTGCTGGTGTGTTTTAGATCATTGTCCTGTTGCGGAACCCAAGTGTGATTCAGCTCGAAGTCACGAACAGATGGCCGGACAATCTCCGTCAGGATGTTTTGGTAGACAGCGGAATTCATGGTTCCATTTACCACATCAAGTCACAAGTCACATCAAGGCAGCAAAACAGCCCCAGACCATCACACTACCATCACCATATTTTACTGTTACTTTGAAATGCTGTGTTACTTTGATGCCAGATGTACACACATCTTCCAAAAAGTTCAACTTTTATCTCGTCAGTCCACAGAGTATTTTTTCAAAAGTCTTGGGGAACATCAAGATGTTTTCTGGCAAAACTGATGAGGTTTTATGTTCCTTTTGCTCAGCAGTGGTTTCTGTCTTGGAACTCTGCCATGCAGGTCATTTTTGCCCAGGCTCTTTCTTATGGTGGAGTCATGAACACTGACTGAGGCAAGTGAGGCCTGCACTTCTTTGGATGTTGTTCTGGAGTCTTTTGTGACCTTTTAGATGAGTTGTCGCTGCGCTCTTGGGGTACTTTTAGTCGGCCAGCCACTCGTGGGAATGTTCACCACTGTTTAATGTTTTCGCCATTTGTGCATAATGCCTCTCACAGAGGTTTACTGGAGTTTCAAAGCTTTAGAAATGGCTTTATAACCTTTTCCAGACTGCTAAATCTCAATTACTTTGTTTCTTATTTGTTCCTGAATTTCCTTGGGTCATGGCATGATGTCTGGCTTTTGAGGATCTTTTGCTCTACTCCACTTTGTCAGGCAGGTCCTATTTAAATTATTTCTTCATTGATAACAGGTGTGGCAGTAAACAGGCCTGGGTGTGGCTAGAGAAATTGAACTCAGCTTTCCAAAGACCACAGTTAATTTATGTTTTATTGGGGGGCAATCACCTTTTTCACACAGGGCTATGTAGATTTGGATTTTTAAAAAAATAATAAGTACCTTCATTTAGAAACTGCATTTTGTGTTTACTTGTGTCATCTGTATAATATTTAATTTTGTTTGATGATCTGAAACATTTAATGTGACAAACATACAAAAACTAGGAAATCAGGAAGGGGACAAACACTTTTTCATACCACTGTATACACATGCAAACACACACACAAAGCTGAAACAGTAAAACAGGTGTGGTGGAAATTAGAAGAGACAGGGAGGGACAACAAACAAGACACAAGTGATAATAAGGAAGAAACAGAGACAGTACAGGACTGTGCCAGGGCAGAGATTCAATGACGGAGGGAAAAGCCTGGTTTGCTGCAAGTTACAGGGTCCTGAAGCATAGAAGTCAAACAAAAAATGCATTATATAAAACAATTTACAAATATAGTTGTATAGAAATTTTTTTTGCCAGAATTATGCATTGAACCATTTTGGAACTTTTATTTTTATAGTGTAGTAAGTATAGTGGCTCAGAGCTGTATATTTGACTCATTCTCCCTTAAAAAGGTTTGATGTTTCTGAACAATTCCTTGTGCACTGCACTTTGTTCTACACTAGAGAATAGAGACTGCACTCAATTTCCAACTGACTATATAAAAGTGATTCTCTTGTATTGTCTTCAGGTCGCACTGTCCATGTGCTTATGGATGTGAATGTGTAGGAGTGTGTGTCTGTGTGTGCGTGTGTGGATGCAGAGTTTATGCCTACTGTAGTGGGGATGCATGTTGAGCATGGCCACTGTGGTCTTTTCAGCAGATAACATTCCGGATCATCATTACACCCCTGTTTACGATTCAGGGCTCTGATAGCGAGTGTTAAAATCAAATGTACACAGTTTCTTCCCTGACCTTAAAATGTAGTAGATCAGCTAAGAAATGTTTACACTAAGGCCTGTTTCACACATGCTACCTTTGCGTGACATAAGTGATGCAGTAGCATGACTGCCACAGATCACATGGTGTGGTCATTTGCCCAGTGTTTTGCTCTGCAGAGCATTACAACAAGTATGCATTACAGTAGGGGTGCGCAAATCCAGTCATAGAGGGCAAGTGTGCAGCACAGTTTGGTAGTTCTCCTCGTCAGAACCCCTCACTAAACCTGGCAATTAACAGGTGAGTTGAACCAACTGCGTATAAGCAGGGAAATCTCCATAGTGTGTTGGACACCAGCCGTACAGGACCGAAATTGGGCTGTTCGTTTTACAGACATCCTTTCTCCAAATGGATAATCACATCAGATTCATTTGCATATTGTTACATTTGTTTAGCCTTTACAGTTTTCTGATAGAGCTCTGATTGCTGAAGCCAGGCAGGTAGGAAAATGTGTTTAACTAATGTTGTGTTAAAATGTATTTGGCTTATTGATAAAATAAATTTGCTCTTAAAAATGTTTTTTTTGTTTAGTTTGTCATTCGCACTGCATTTTGCTTGTGGATTGCAAAATAATAGGCTCCAGGCCTTTTTTTAATGCTGTGCCACTTCTCTTCTGCTGCACTGCTTTGCACAAGCTCTGACCTGGTAACCACATAGACCTGAAGAATTCAGTACAAGGCCATTCAGAGTGCACTTCAGATCAATAAGCACTTATTATTCTCTGGTTTCATCAAAAGCAACTGATTTGTGATTGATAGTTTTTTTATGAAGGTTTGCCTTTGTAACATCATATTTTTTGCTTATGAAAATAAATACAATAACAGTGAGTTTGAGCCTGGACAACGGGATTAACATGGACACTAAAATGACAAGCAAGACAAGCAAGTGTGTCACTCATATGCTGAGGTAACTTGTGTTACAAGCTAATGGGAGATCTTACCCTACCGATTAGCATTGTGCTAACTGCATGCCTAAATCATCTCACACTTGCTTTAACATCAACTCAAGTCATATGTTTCTGATATAATAAACTGTGATAGCTACATTAGCCTCAGAACTACAGGGCACAACTAAATAACCAAACCTCGAACAGCAAATATATACTGATGATACTGAAAACAATTGCTTTATGTTGCAGAATTTAGGACCATAACCCGTATACTACAATGGATAGAACGCAAGCATCAATGTCAAGCATCAACAGATGGAGCAATGGCCGTATTAGCTTATAGATGTGGATCATATTTTGAATTGTGCCTCACTCATTTATTCATATTTGGCAGGCAAACACTCACCACAAGGAGGAGCTATAATCCCTAGTACATTGAATACATCATTGAAAGGGAAGAAAAAGCTCTTAACCCACATCAGCAGGATCTTACTAATGCACATGTGTTTGCAATCATGAATTATGGTGTATGAAGTAAAAACACACACTCGGCACATCTGAATTCTAGATAAATCAAGTACATTGAATGACAGTGCTGTTGTTTTAACCACTGGTTGAGATGTGGAAAAAAACACCAGAGGTGCTATGGAAGACTGCTGTTTTGCATTCAGCCACACTTCAAATACAGGAAAAGGTAGTGTGAAACACTGGACAGATTACCAACATGGTTGTTGGCAGGCACTGACATTCTCTTTTGTGTGTATGTGTGTGTGTGTGCATGTGTGTGTGTCTGTGTGTGTATGAGCATGCCCGGGCATGTGTGCATGTGTGGGCGTATATATGTGGGCCGGACCCCCTCTCTTCCGTACTCCAGATGGCTCAGGTAACGTTGGCTGAGTGTCTATGTGCATGTGCATGTGTGACTAGCAGACGGGGGTGGGGGGGCTTCATCAGACATATGCACCCCAAATATCACTATGTAAACATCTGCAGGGACATGACAGGCCCAGATAAATCACCCGCGTCTGACGTAGGCTGGAGTCCACACACCCAGCCTGGTGCCACTGCTGCGCCATGCACAAATCACACCACTACAACACACATGAGCATGGACCCTCAAATGTGATAAAGACGTGCTTCTTGTCACCAACCAGTTTGATTTCAGAGGCACAAAAGAAACAGGTTTGGCCCACTTTTATATTTCACTCCCACCATTTGTGCTTGTCTGCTGTAGCCATTCCAGACTAGACATCACATTATACTATATATAACGTTTGAACATATTTTGTCCATTTGACATTCTGTTACACTCTCTGTCCATTTTATTTTTAACCCATTATTTGTACACCCATTTTTATGAACAGTCACCCAAGAGTTGAATGTTCACTGCACTTAATGCATCCCACCACCTGGCAGGTGCCATTGTAATGAAATAAATAGACAGCCAAAGTTATTCACTTATATAAAAAATACAACTATAGTAATAATATTGTGGGTGATCAGTGTAAGATAAAGTACCCTCTACAGGAAAAACATTTTTTATTTGCAATTTTTGTACTCACTTTTTATTCATTTGTATTACATACAGGAAAAAAAAGATAAAACCTTTGCACAAAGTTTTTAAATAATTTAAAAAATAATTTTAATAATTTTTTTTTGTTAAATTCAGCAAATAAACAGTATTTTTTATAAGTCTTTAATTTTCTTACTATTTTATTCTTTTCTTGACAATTATTTTTGATGTTTATTTAATTTTATGTGTCAAAAACTCTTGCAATTTTTTTAAATAGATCAGTTTCCAATGTCTCTTTTACGGATAGTTGTTGATACTGTACCTCTAAGACTTATATATGTAAATGATTTCTGCTCTGACTGGTTGCCTTGAATGTATTACAGTTAAATGTATGTATTAACACTTCTTATAACTGTAGCATGAATAGGTGGGTCTGGTGTGTTGCAGGACTAGAGGAATACATGTAAATGGATTAACACAATATTTTTTCATTTGAAATAAGTCAGAAAAAGTGGATTATCTGTGATATGGAGACTATAAAATTATTAAAAGTTGGTTCTTTTACTCAGAAAATCAAGAAAGCATGACATTTGCACTGCAAACTGCAACTTTTACAACTGTGAAGACTACACACTGTACTCCATCTGTTGCTGTGCAGTTTACCGTTTTGCTATACCTCTTTCGTTATTGGTCAGTTTCTGACCACAGGAGTGCTGTTGACCAGATATTGTCTGTGTATTGAACCATTTTCAACACAGCTGTGACACTGACATGGCATGCTTATGTGTAGGGTAACTTCATACACTCTCACTAAGAATGATCCTATATTTAAAAATACCTAGCCAAGGCTTTGTGGTCAGAGATTGACCAGTAAGGACTCTTTAAACTTACTAATTTAATATAAGATTCTTTTGAGATCTAAAAATGAACCCTTTTTGGCACTGTTATTTTTAATTACAGTACAGAGCTAGAGGGTGTTATACCTACATGAATGGTTTTTCTAATAAAGTGTCTACTGAGTGTAATTTACCGAAGGTGGATATTTCAGCGGATGTTTCGGTGGATGTTTCAGTGTTCTAGTAACCTCCAACACTCATCCCAATCCCAGATCTTGCATAGTTTACAGAGCATGCAGGTTAACACAGCTTTTCTCCAGCAGTAAAGATCATCAGTAAGCACTGGGCCTACAGGTTTGTTTGTTGGTTTGTTTTTGTTTTTTGCTTTATTCTGTATAAATGGAGTCTTACTTGGTTGTTATACCACATGGTTGTCTTCAAAACACTATTTGCATTTCATTTGTTCTGGAATGCACCCTGGAGGTTCACATATTCATAATGAAACACACTGAAATCCTATTAGAACGCAGCTATCAGTCTTTTATTGCAGGGGCTGTTTTTTTTTTTTTTGTCGTTTGTTTATCTCGCTGGAAGTGGGAGGCTAACAATCAGCAGTGTATTTTCATCCAGAAAATGGGGTTAAAAGGCAATGCGTTTCATCATTACAGACAAATATACAGACGAATACACTACAAAGAAAAGCAAGTGACAAAGATGGGGACTCAAGTCCATACACATGTGACAGGTGGATGTGAAAATGCTTTAACACAGCAATCACTGCAAATGAGTGAAAATGGGAAAATTCATTTGGAACAATGTGCTGCCTGCTTCTATTTGCACTCTCAGGACATAATCAGTGTTAGCCGTTGGCATTCTAGGGGTTAAGGGAGCCAGATTTGTCCTGTTAACTCAAACAGATAACCAGCTTTTCCACTAGAGTGCATACTTTGTGGCAGTCTTAGTTTGTGCTGTGCACTGCGCTGTGTTTGTGTGTGTGTGTGTGTGTGTGTGTGTGTATGTGTGTGTTTGGGCTTTTAAAAACGGCTGCAGAACAGCATCAGCACCGAAGTGACACCTGGCTTCTCAGCTGAGCAGCCAAGTTTAGCTTAAGGGATAAGAGAGAATGTTTCTCTTAAACACACGTCCACACACACAGCTGCAGTTAGTGTCAAAAGGTGGGAGGCCAAACGATGCAAGTGTATGCAGTGAGGCCATCACTGAGAGAAGAACTTTACACACTGCAGTGCTGTTGCTGTCTTATCACTCTGCCATTACATTAACCTGCAGCTCAGAGTCAGGCACGGTGTGGGAAACATGCTGTGGAAGCCTTAAGAGGCTTCATTTCATAAACTTGAGCTTCCGCTGTGTATGCAGTTGGTACAGTGCAAAAGCTCTGATATCTCAAAATATCTTCTGCTGTGAATGTGGTCTGTAGCCTGCAGAGCATGCTCAGAAATCTCCAAGCATCTTTTCTGTCAGTCATCTCCATCCTTCCCTATCTCTTATTTATCCACTCAAACTTCAGCTGTAGCTACATCAATCCAGAGATGTTTTCTGGGGGTTCCAGATGTCTGTCTCAACAGGAATCAATTGTGGAAAAAACGTGTCAAGAATAGCTTGACAAAAACATTCTGAAAAACATCTGCTAACAAAGAAACAAAATCAAAATATGAAGGTTAATAAAGGTTTCATTTTTGGCATACATTTTGGTTTGCATATTGTTAAAAAATCTAGAAGCTGATTATTTAGATTTCTGGGAACCTAAGAACAACAACACACAATAGGTTGAAGAAAAATTTTAACTGGCTAAAATATGGCTAATTTGCCTTTAGCCCAAGCCATTTTATGTTCATGCTGTACCTGATAAGTGCAGTGCAGCATTTTGTCTATTAATTATTGATAGATATTTTAATATGTCATCAAAAGTTGGCGTTGTACTCCTGGCAGTTAACATGCAGGAGTACAATACTCAGTTGACTGGGAGGGCTTGTGTGTGAACAGAAATTGATACTGAAGTGTATTTTGCACAAAATTTTAGACAAAAGCAATGAAACTCATCCTTGCATGAATGGCCAACCTGTGCAAAAAGCAAGACAGAATATTTTCAATCTTATTACAGACGTGTGTTTTTATACAGCATTTTGAAATGAAGGATTTGACTGTGCTGAGGATGTCATGTCCAGTTTACTGTTATTTTTAAGGCAACGCTTGCATCCCAGGAAAAATGCAGTTTAAACACTAAATTTGTAAAGAGGCTAAATCTGAACATCAGCAGTCAAGGCACCTCTGTAATGTGTAGGGTTTTATTTGTAAAAAAGTCTTTGCGCAATCCCTTTTTTAAGGTTAACTTTTTCTTATCTACAAAGATTTGGCTAATCAGCTGATGCATTCAGTCAGGCGAGTTAAATTAGGAGAAATGCAAGTCTGCATTGCCATGGCCCACCAAGACTGGCATCTGACTCATATTCTAGGTTGAGATAAATATGACTCTCCATTATCTCTTGAAAAAAAAAATGTTATTGTTAAATGTGTCAAAAAGCTGTGGATCAGTGTAAGACATGACTACTTTGTTTACTGACAAACTGACTGGAATCTGCTCCGCGACAACATCCCATTAGCAGACGTGAGCGGTGATTTCATAAATTGTTGCAGGATGAAACATCATTAGAGGCTTGTGCTGATTGAGCACCAGCTGGTTGAGCGGCGCTCATTCAGGCTGCTAGCTCCATGCTGGAGAAACTTTCAGACGTTCCTGCAGACGGACAGTGCATGAAGCCGCATCGCTGAAAACCAGCCTAGTGACTGCAGGGACTGAAGCGTGCTTGCTTGCCTTCTCTGGGTATCATGGATCTGCTGCTTAGGAGTCATTGACCGTCCAGCATGTGTGTTTGTTTTCCTGAGTCTGTGTGTGTCTGTCAACACAGACGGCTCTCAAGGGGGGGTGAAGGGAGGGGTGGGATGGGATTTGGTTGGCCCATCCTTCAGCCGACAGCCAAAGGGCTAATTACTGAATAATAAAGAGAGGAGGCAGGACACATGTGCTGGGCTCATGCCCCCTCGCTCCATACCCGCTCCAATCCATCTCTTGGGCCTGGAGAATTATGAGGGGGGGGCTGTTGGCGGGCGATGCATTTTGTTGCTGTTGAAGAAAAACATTGTAACTATTTTTTTAAGCTTTATTTTGTGTACTCAGTTTGAAAACAGTGCCTTTTACACTGACCTACACTGGCATTTCATGATAAACGGACCAACAGTAACCAATGAAAATTACATTACCAGATGCTAAGGTAACCATCTGAAAAATTTCTTTCGCAAAGTTCATTGCAGTTTATTGTCTCGCGGAAAGAATAAATACATTTTGTATGTTTCCCATTTCTTGATGGTGAAATTAAGATAAATACAATTACCTTTAACTATTAAATCATGACTCAAAATTTAAAACATATGTGTAAGTTGTGTACATATATCAGAAGGAAAAGCTGAAGTGTGGGCCCCTAAGGGCCTTTAGGGTTTAAGAGATTATCAATTGATATAAACAGATGAACAGATGAATTTAAAAACATTTTCCTTTTTCTTTAGAAGTTATCTCATTACGTACAAGGTTTTCTTTCAACAGTGACAATTTGAGGGCTGGATGGCAGGTTTGATTCCAGAAATGGATCCCAAAGGTACCCCCTCCCCACACCCTCATGTTCACCTACCCATCCCTCAGCGCAGGTGCTGCAGGGGCCGAGAGGCAATTTCCAGCAGATGATCCGCACTCGCCAAGCCTGTGGCCCCTGCTGCCCATCAATACGGGACGGGGCGGGGGCGGTTTTGGGAGACAGGCACGTGTGTTTCGGGGGGTTGTAATTGAGCTCCATCCCACTGTCATCTATCAAGGCTCACGTGCAGGCTCAGAGTGGAGCAGGTGTGGCTTGGGCGGGCGCCATCGAACCCTGACGGCGGGGAAAGGAGCAGGGAGGCCCCACATGCGCGCCGCCGACCGACACTTTTCCAATTTGCCATAATTAGCCCCCATACAGCCCAGGCTGGGGGGATCGGAGTGATCCGCAGTGGGGCTGCCCGTCTCTGCTCTGGATCAGCTGCGTTAACCCTCGCGTGACATCTAAACTCCTAATTCATTGCTACATTAACGGCATTGATTAACATACGCCGGCCCCCTGACGGCCTGGCCCATATCCCCCTGTGATCTCTTTAACAGGCACCTTGATAGCAGCAGACTGGCTCTCTCTACATTTTGCTGCTGAAAATCCAAATACGCACACACATTCACTTCCCCTCCTCCATCACCATTAGTGATAGGCTATATAATTGGGGAGGTGTCACAGATGATCCTCTCTGAGGTTTATGGTTAAGCCGAAAAAGCCTGCTAGCTCCCAAATGCGACCCTCATTTAAACCAGACCACTTATTCAGTCTCTTATTTGGAAGCTAATTCTGCACTCCGAGGCATGAAGATAAATAAGCAAGGCTCATCATCGAGCACCTAATCAGAGAAAATCAGCCACACTAGGCCTGTGGAGTACAAACACGAGCACAAATCCCAGACAGCACTGATTTGCAGAGCATGCTAACAACCTTCAAACAAGCTTCACTTACTCTCAGAACTTACACAACAAAATATTAGGCCATCCCAGGTATGTAGCTTGGGTTTAAATGATGGGAGAAATCAAGAAATCAATTTTGCCTAATACTTAATTTATAGTATATCTGAACTTCCAGTAAGCCTTCCAATAATCCTGCCTTATTATTTTTTAGCAATCTTCACTTCAAAGAACTGTACCAATCTGTTACATGAAGTGCTGTACTGTTTCATTGCTAAATTTGTGGTGCTACAGTTGATGATATAATCAGTTTTCCTTGCCTTAGAGCACTAGACCACCTCCTAACATGAGGCAGATTTGATTCTCAAAAATCTAAGACAATGAGCATTTTGGATCAAAACTTAAACACATTTTGGTGGAACGTTTTCATGAGTGAATTTGTTCATGTTTCATCAATTATAAGTAGAATTTAAAGAACTTACACCACATGTGGCATCCCACATCCAACAGAAGTGGGGCAAAAGTGACTGATCAGAAAAGAAAATACCAAAACAACAACTCAATAATGCAAGACACTGACGTTTGCCAGTTTCTTACAGTGCCAACCAGTAGACTGTATATTGTAGACAGCAAATGAACAGTCAGTTCTTGAAGTACTTTGACAAACGTCTTACTGTGATGGCTAGTCAACAACTAGGTAGGTCTTGTTCCAGTTAGTACCTACCAAAAGTGATCCAAGGAAGGAAAACTGGTGAATAGGCAACAGGGACATGGGCACCCAAGGCTTACTGACGCAAGTGGGGACTGAAGGCTAGCAGGTTTGGTCCAGTCCATCAGAAGAGCTACTGTGGTTAAAAAATTGAATATTGACTTTGATAGACATAGGCGAGAACACACAGTTAACTACAGTCAGAGTTGTTTCAGCAGCATTCATCAGGATGCCATCTTTGCCACAAATCAATTCATGAAATTTCTGCCATGTTAGATCTGCCCCAGTCAACTAAAAGTACTATTACTGAGCTCAGCCACAAAGCAGCAGACCATGGAAACTCATAGAGTGGAGCTGCTGAGCACTAAAAGTTGCCTATCCTCTGCTGCATCACTCACTACACAGTTCCAAACAGCCTCTGGAAGCAGAATCAGCACTAGAAGTGTGCACTGGGAGCATCATGAAATGGGTTTCCATGATGGAGCAGCTGCACAAAATCCAAGGATCACTATGCAAAAAGCCAAGCATCAGCTGGAGTGGTGTAAAGTACGTCTCCACTGAATGCTGGAGCAGTGGAAATGTGTTCTCTGGAGTGATGAATCATGTTCCACCATCTCCCAGTCTGATGGATGAATCTGGGTTTGCCAGATGCTAGGAGGGCACTACCTACCAGAATGCATAGTGCCAGCTTCATGGAGAGGGAATAATGGTCTGGGGCAGTTTGTTTAAGTCTAAGTTTCAGTGAAAGATAATGTTAATGCTACAGCGTTCAAAAGTATTTTAGACAATTTTATGCTTTGCAACAGGTCCTTGGAAAAACTTCCAGGATGACTTTGTCTCAAAGTGAGGTACATAAAGATATGGCTGGACGAGTCTGATTCGTCATTTGCCATTTGCACGCTAAACCTCCAGTGCCTGATCGCCCAAATGCTTTTCTGACCGAATAAGCACAAGAAAACACAGACCTACTCCAAAAGTCCATCGCAGTGATCGCATAATGGGGTCAACTCCATATTACAGCCCAAGATTTTGGAGTGGGAAACCCCGCAAGTTCATTTAGATATATAGTCTATATAGTCAATATAGTCTAACTGCAGCTTTGTGACTGCTAGTGGAAGCATGGGTAAATGCCATAGTATAGGGCCAAATTTAGACATACTTAGCACTAAATCAGCCTTGGACTGGTTAACAGAAAATGAGTAAACATATAAACATTTACATGATCCATCTTTAAAATACTACAACAAAGAAACAGTATGAATTCTGGGAGTGTTAGAGGAAAACCTGACACTCATTCTTTGTTTCGAAATTCTGATTTGGACACTGCCCCCTAGTGTGCATGTTTATGTTAAATTGAAATATGTTGGCAGACACTGTTGTAAAAGTCTGGAAATGACCCTAACACATATTTGCATTTACATAGATGCAGAAGTATCAGAACCCACCATAAGCATTGTGCCTAAAGAGGTTATTGCTCTCAAATAGACATGCTTTGTGGTTTTTGACACTATATTACCCCATGTTTTCTAAAGAAACATACAAACGTCCATTGAATAGCTAAAAACAGTAGAGGCTACATTCAAGTCATTTTTCACAAAAACTCTGGATCTATCGCTTTAAACAAACAATGGTGGTTTAACATGGCACACTGTTGGCATTTTAGTCTTTTACACTATTGAACACAGTGTGAGAACTGCATAATTCCTGCCAGTGTATGACACACACACATATACACACATCTCCCATTATGGAATATGACTACATCTCAAACTGAGGACAATTTCGCTAGCAACAGGACATTCCTCACCACAACGAGGCCGGAAAGGCGGGAGGCCGAACAATAAGCACTGCTGAAGGCACTCAGGAACATCTGTAGGTCTGCTGTTCTTTTTTTCTGCCCTCAGTGTGTATCTGTGTGTGTATTTGTGCGCTTGTGTGGCCAGGCTGTGTTAATGATGGTGCTGGCTTGCGTGTGTATGTGTGGGCCCTGCTAGCTAACGCTCAAACACAAATATAATGACGCTTAACCGCCTCACTCTGCCGCTATTGAGCTCATCACCCCGCTGTGCAGAGAGGCAGGTGCTGCTGAAGGGGGAGGCATGCTCTCAGACGCTGCAAGGGAGCAGCGTTTGTGTGTTTGTGTGTGTGTGTGTGTGTGTCTGTGTGTGTGTATGTGCGTGTGCATGCACGCATGTGTAGGTGTGTGTGTGTGTGTGTGTGTGTGTGTGTGTGTGTGTGTTTAGTGGTGATGGTGAATGTTTTCTTAAATTTATAAAAGAGAAGAACACAAATATATATGGGACGTTTTTATTATTACATATATATTACACCTATAGGAAAATGTGTTGTTTCATATAGATTCTTGCACATATATAATCATATCATTGCCTATAGATACTTATCTATACATAATAGGTATAGGACATAATTAAGTATCAATATTCATAATACACATGGGCCATTAAGGTAAATATGGAACATATTGAACACATGCATGACCCCAGGTCCTGAAATGGTATAAAAACAAATCTGTATATGTGTGTCTGTGTGTGGGTGTGGGTACATGTTTAAGCGCGAATGTGTGTGTAGAGACATGGAGCCCAAGAGAGCCAGAGTGAGAGTGAGTGAGAGTAGAAGAGAGAGGACCTATTTCAATAGGCTGCTGATTTGAGATAAGTGATCCCCTTGAAAGAGGAAATGCGTCGGCTTTTTTTGCTCCCCCCCACCACCCGCACACCCTCCTCGCCAGTTCGGCCTGAAAGGAGAACCATCCACCTGCTAGCAGCATCAATTGGCCCCTCATGTGGCTTTTTCACCACTTCCTTTTTCTGCGATTCCCATTCGCTCGCCCCCTCGCCGTGTCGCCCATTCAGGCAGCTGAATGAGCAGGCTGCGGGGCGTATTGAGGCTGCCCTCGCCAAGCGCTCATTGTTCTGCCCTGCGTTGCTTCAAAGGGAGAGGACCTGTTCCAAACCTGTGTTTGCTTTGCCCTCAGAAATGATGGATCTCTGCTTTCTTTCTGCCCCTCTTCAATTCAGCAGCATGCAGCAAGTGGAGACATTTAACTCTTCAGTATTTTTTTGTTTTTTCCAACCCCTTTTGATTATTGTTGGCTTGATGGTTATTTGGCTGGATTGTAGAGACTGGGGTTTGTGTGTGTGTGTGTGTCTGTGTGTGTAGGTATGAAAATTGCATTAGAAGGCAAAGGGGGTGCTCATAACTGACAGGTGTTAAACTTCTGCTCCTGCCTGTGGGAGTTTATCCTGGCTTGGCCCAGATACGGACTCTTCCAGGACGCACCTAGCTGCCGCCCGAGAATTTCACACCACTCCCGCACACATGCAGAGAAAAGCATGTGGCTATAAAACAAAACAGCTTTTATAGCAATGCACATTTTGATGTTGGAATCAAAGGAATGGTTGAAAACAAGTAGATCCTGAATATTTTTTATAGTTGATAATTAATATCCTACAAATATTAAAGGAGTTTTCCATTAAGCCCAAATGCATTCAATCAGCTAAAACACATTTAGTGCATAATGTTGCTTCTTTAGTTTACAACTGCAGTTGTGATGCTAATACTGCTAGCAAACACTAGAGCTCAATAGTCACCCAAACAGCCTCGACATTTCAGTAAAAATACATCAAACACCTCTACCCCTTTAAACCACATGCAGTTCTACACTAGGTGGTGCAGACTTGTTAGTGTAGTTTGGAACATAGTGTGACTTACTGTGAGCTATAAATGTCAATACTCTATTATGGGCAGACAGTTCACATGACAACAGGGCTGTTGTTCTCAAAGCAGCTCTTTAGTTTACAACTGTAGCTGTGAGGCTAATGCTGCTAGCAAATACTTGAGCTCAATAGGTACCCAAATAGCCGCAACCAAAAAATACATTAAAAAATACTGAAAAAATACATAAAAACGTTCTCTGTATCTGTCTAAACCACATCTATGTCTTCATTAAGGTAGTGCAGACTT
This sequence comes from Arnoldichthys spilopterus, assembly GCA_037974385.1. Lineage (NCBI taxonomy): Eukaryota > Metazoa > Chordata > Actinopteri > Characiformes > Lepidarchidae > Arnoldichthys > Arnoldichthys spilopterus. The sequence goes on from JBBPDA010000138.1 coordinate 3,550,715, forward strand.
GTGAGCGTGGTTTAGGACCGGTCCACAAGAGCGTTCCACTCTTGGGTAAGTGATCGCACTCTGAGTGACATAGGTATTTTTTAACTGCGTTTGATTGACTTCAATATGGCGTTACATTCACGCTGATTTCCCTCTGTTTAACTCCAACCTGCAGCCCAGACTGTAATTCTGTGTGTTTACCTGTGGGGGGCAGTAATCAGTCAGTCCAGTCTGTAATTCTGTGTGTTTACCTGTGGGGGGGCAGTAATCAGGCAGTCCAGTCTGTAATTCTGTGTGTTTACTTGTGGGGGGCAGTAATCAGGCAGGCTAGTATGTAATTGTGTGTGTTTATCTGTGGGGGGCAGTAATTAGGCAGTCAACAATGTTTAACCTGTGGAGATTGAGCTTCATCCTTCACTGTGTTAGTGAAATATGGATCAATTGTCTTTATTAGACCTGAACCTTGATGTTGTCATGTTAAAAAACAAACAAACAAAAAATATATATTGTCGCCACTGCTGGGTTCACCCTCTAACTGAACCATGGGATGGATACAGTCCTCCAGAGCACTTAACTAATGCCATGCTAATGCAATGAAGATATTTTCTTTGTGCTTATCAGGATTTCAGGCAGAAATTGACGCCAAAAAAAAAGTTGCAAGCAACGTCTTTCAATGCACAGCCAACCAAACGGAAGTCCTGAAAGCCTTTGTGGAAAGACTGATTCTCTCCAACGTTCAGATAAATGGCCAGCGTTTGATCTGTGCTCACCTGACGCCACAAATGTCAGGAAAACACTTGATTCAGACATCTATGTGAACAGTGCCTTACTGTGAGCTATAAAATGACACTACGATACAGACAGCCATATCACATGAAACCAGGACTGGTGTTCTCAAAGCAGTCATTACTACAGTCCTAAACACCACTGACAAACATGTGCCACCTTAATGAAGATCTGAAGGGGATTTACTGTAAGAAGATGTTGTGATGTTTTATGGAAATTATGTAAATGAATGTTGAGTTCTGCTGGTTGTTAGCAACATTAGCATGACAGCTCTAGTTCTAAAGTAAAAAAAAGTAAAGTTTAGACAGCAAACATGTCTTGGCTGATTCATTGCATCTAGGATAAGAGGAGAATTGCAAACACTTGTCACAAAACCATTCTTTTAAGTTAACAATAGGCCAAAGGTTTGAAGAATGTGTGCCTTTATGTTTCAATAAAGACCAAAAAACAACAATAATAAAACAAACAAACAAAAATCAGGTCTTTCCAGCATTGTAAAAAATAAAAAGCCTCAAAGTGCCTGGCTGAATAATCTCTTCATAGTGAGAATTTAACTCGCCTGTGGTGATGGCCCCACCCATCTCCAACTGCTTTCATTTCTTCACACTTCTTCACACAGTTCTGCTTCAAAACCTTGGCAGGGGGGGATTGGGGAAGAAATATTTACAGCTATTGGTTTAATTTATCATAAATTCCAACTGTTGCATTCACATTTCAGCAAGCAAAATGTTAAACATTCCATTTGTGGATGGTGGGGTGGCGGTAAGAAGAGCGCAAATGGATGTAAATATGGCCTTAATAACACCCTGGGTTATGCTGATTTGCATTGCACACAGGAGCTCGTCTAACACCAGTGCTAATCATACAGCTACAGTCTAAAGTACCATTAGTACTCCATGCTGGAATAAGGGGGGGCAGTCCATGAAATCAGTTTATCATTTAACTGTTATATTGCTGGTGAACACAGGTCAGAAAATAAAGCATGCTGGTTTTTAGCACCGGTCAGCGGATCCTTAAAAATTACAGCACGAGGAAGGGAGGGTGGAATTATGAGCCCTCAGTTTGGAGAGTGAATAGCCTCAGTGGGGTTCTCACCATCCAAGTAATAACCTGCAATCAGGCAATTATCCCCACTCTACTGCATACAGGTGAGAGCTGCTCTCCTCCCAGCAGCACTAGCAGCTTCTCATCCTGCTAATGAAGGAGAGGAAGTGGGTTACAGATTTCCCTGTAGGGCCCACAGTACACCCCTGGTGCACTCCATTCACCTCACCAAGATGTGTTTTTAACTTAGCTCTGACTTTAGGCTGTAATCCCTTGGGGAGGCAGAAATACCGCTCTGAACACCATGTAGCCTGTAAAACATGGAAAAAGCCTCACCTGCCTCACCTCGGTGCCAGGCCTGCAGCACAGAAGTGTACAAATGGAGAAGGTTTAAAGGTCTCTCGAATGGACAGATGGACTGTACAGTGTTGCATGTTTGGGATTTGTCAGCAGGACCTTTGGACCGAAGGCCTTTCATGTTAACCAAGTAAGCTGAATGCCCATGTCTCCGGCTTGACAGCTAAAATGGCACAACAGCAGCAAATTAGCAGGCAGAGTACAGTACTTTGAGAGATCCCTGTATACTGAGCACCAGAGATGACAACTCAAGTAACACTCAAGTGACACTTTGCCTGACTCATGACTCAAATCGGACCTGACTCTTTTAGCCTGATATTTTAGCCTCGGAACAAACCTGAACAGAGCTGATTAGCTCAGCATCACAAAACTTAATTCAGGAAAAATCTTTTCCAAACTTTACCTGCAAGTTTTGTTGCAGTCATGAGCAGTGTTGTGCAAGTTGCTGAAAATGAATCATTAGTTACAGCTACTAGTTACTTCTGGACCTGGCCCACTGCACTGAATGCACTGCATAACAGACAGGAGACTGACAACTTTCACTGTCAAGCTAAAACAAGTGAATAATTTATCAACAACCATGTTGGCAGAGACTTCACAACCCAACTGCCAGAGAGGAAGGATGTACACTCTGAGCAATCAAAAAACGCCCTGTTTGGAAGTTGTATGTAAACTCTGTAAGCTACAATTAACCTAGTGTTACTGATATGGTTATAATTTGCAAAAAAATGGCCATTTAAATGGTTTGAGTCTGTATGTGTTTAGATGGACATAATATTTGGCCAGTTTTGACAGCTATATTGTCCATTAATATTTTCATCCAAAAGATGTAATGTTTAAATGTCAGTTATTGTAATAGTGTTATTTTATTTGAAATGTTACTCATTACCACCAAAAGCAGTGGAATTAAGTTTGAAACCAACTCTGGTCATACGTTTGAATGACTTAAATACATTAATAAACCTATATCATATCATATGCAATATAAGCTTCTTCTCATTTCCTTCAAAATCCTCCATGACTCCTCTCCTCTCTACCTCTGAATTACTTCAGTCATACACTCCTGCTCCCTCTTTACACTCCTTTGACACTGGTCTGCTCATTGTTCACAAATTTAATCTCACACCATTTAGTTTTCCTGCCCCCAAACTCTGGAATTCTTTCCTCTTAAATCTTTACAACATCTTGTATCTCTCATCTTTCAAAATGCAACTTTGCAAAAAAATGCAAAATTCTTCTTGTACTATGCCTCATCTTCCAATTCCTGACTTAAAAAAACATGTATATCTGTGTTGTTATTGACTGATTATATACTTTTCTCTGTAGGACAAACTTGAGTTCCAAAAGGCTACATATATAGCATATAAAGATAAGTTAAGATAAGATAAGATAAGATAAGATAAGATAAGAGAACCTTTATTAGTCCCACAAGTGGGAAATTTGCATATATATATATATATATATATATATATATAAATTACTATTATTATTATTATTATTATTATTTTGCTGCAGTGCTGCCCCTCTTGCTGATTGCAGTGGCATCAGACTGATTGTGACATCAAATGATTAATCTTTCATTGCAGAAACACTTTAATTGTGATGGACAGAATAAAGAGCCACATTCAGTAAATGAGATGCTTAAAGAAAATGAGAAAAAATGCTTGACTTCACATTTTGTTTACATAGCAAGTATGCTAGTTTGTGCAAGAAGTTATAGACCATACACCCAATACTGAAAAAACATTTTCCATCTGAACATTCACCCACCTGAAGCATATTTTAAGCTGGATCTATATGGACAAACACTTGTTTGGGTGTTGAATGATCACCCATTCAATACATTATCTTGTGGGTGTGTTTTTTTTCATGTCGTCCAGTCACAATCATTAAATTCTAACCCATCTTGCATATTCCTGCATGCACTTAAATCTGAGCTGTTTTACCATTTTGCTTTCATTTTAGCTCTGAGAAGTTGGACTGTGCTAACAATAATTTGTTTTTTTAAAGCACTGACTGGAGCTCTTCACATAATATAAACACTGTAACCATAACAATGCAGCCACCACCAAGTGCTTCCCTTGGTGCTTTTCGGAATAATTCAACTTTTAAAAACATTTTAAAGTGTTTCACTTCGAAGAAATAATTATAATAAAAATTAATGACCTGCATCTGCTTTTATTGCCTTAATAAGGCAGTTAAACAAGACCAATTGTATGTTTTTCCATATGCTTCAAGTTAAATGCTTTATTGTGATGTAAATTAAAAATTATTTTTTCATTATAAAGTCTCTATGCCAATCCTATATTCAGCCAGTCAGCTTTTAAACAGGCCGAGCAATGGTAGCCTAATGTTTAGAGACCTCCCCTTTTTGTAATTTGAGGGATGCAGATTCAAGTCCTGGCCCAGGTACCACTGAGTTAGCCTTGAGTAACTGCTCAAAGTACCATCCTGCTACACTGCTTCCTGGGCACTGTTGATAGCTGCTTGCTGCTGCATGTGTGGATGAGTTAAATGCAGAGGCCACATTTTGTTGCAGTGCACTTTGTGTGATGGGGTCTGTTCACAATGACAATGTCACTTCACCATTGAACTAGGTGGACACCCCCCTCTGAAATCCACCAGTATCAACAGGCCTGGCTTTAAGTTGTTTGCTCCCTGCAGCAGTCTTGCAGGTATTTTTCTTTGATGAAAGGCTTGTTTTGTGTCAATGCACAATGCAATGCCTGCTGCTAGTAACAATTTAGACTGAAAAGATTGCACTCTAACATGCATGATACAACTTGTGAATTTAACAATTCTATTTAGATTATTGCATTTAAACTTAGGTTGTTCTGGGGGTTGCTGCACCATGACTCTTTCATTTGGCTTAATCCTGAAGGCTTTTATAAAAGGAGTTCTCAGGTACATTTGTTTGTCAAGGTACAAACATTTTAAATGTAAATTTAAAAGTACAACTATGGTGTACCTCAAGTGAAGTTTTCACAGCAAACGGGGCAATTCATTGAAATTAAGAGACTGGCATTGAATGTCAGGATCCCCCATACCTTAGCCCCACCCCCCCACAGCCGTGTCGTGTATGTCCTAAGCTGTGGGTCATTATCTATGTTTTTAAATGTTCCCGTGTGCCACCCTTCCAGGTCGGTCTTTGATGTTGTTTTCGCCATCATGATCATCTTGTGTACCCTGTCTTGTTCATGAGTTGGTTCGTGAATAAACCTGTGAGAATCAAGTCCTGC
>JBBPDA010000138.1:3556219-3576490 GCA_037974385.1 Arnoldichthys spilopterus
CTAATCAGTATGATACCATTATGTTTCCTAACTAAAGGCACTAAAGCTATACCCCTGAGGGTAACACCTAGTAAAAAAAGGGATACAACCCCAATTACCGCTTAATTCTTTCTTGAAAACTGAAAATGAGATATCAGTAGCGTTTACACATAGTTCAAAGAAAAGCTTTTATCTGATGATTCTTTACATTTTCAAAAGCTTCCCTTTACATTAACACCTAATTTACAAAATGGTTATATAGGTTCTTTAGCGAATCAAAGTAGTTCACTCTTCTCTCATTGCCCCAAATAACACTTTACATCAGAATTAGCACTGCAACTATAAACCACACAACAAATAACCACTGCATTCCAAGGGCAAAACAGTTTAAGTTCAGTAATTGCTCATATAATGATGACAAGTGATCAGCTTTTGTTACTTTTTATATTTCCAAGTAGGCTTTGCAAAAGTCTTAGCAACAAAACTGGTCAAAAGGAAACAAATGCGCACAAACAGCACATGTTTGTAACACTAGCCTTAAACTCACACACAAGAACATCCTTATAATTCTGTTGAATACGTAAAGTGTATAATACAGTTCATGGGGACAACCCCAGTCTATGTAAAACAACAACTTCATTATGATGATAGATGAGTGTAATATAAACACACATAAGATCTTAAGGTGCTTTGTGATTGGATGGGAGTCTGTGTGCATGCTGGATACAGCCACTCCTCTTGGTGGGACGCTGGAGTGAGTCTCTGTAGTAACTCATCTTTACACTATTGCTAGCACATGCAGACACAGCGATGGGCCCAGGCCAGCTCACTCACAGCCGCTTCATGCCTCTGGGACATATGAAAATATATTTATTTCACCACCCCCCACACACCCTCCATATAGGGCTGCCACCAATTTGCTGAAGCTAAGCAATGGAGCTGATTGAACTTTGCATGCAATATGATAACGCCTTCTCCTCCACCCCTTCCCCTTGATTCTGCAGTGCTGGGACTTTCTGAATTGGGTTCATTCCACCTTTCTTCAGCCCTTTTTTCTGCTGATGACATCAGATTGTTTGTTTGAAATGGGCGCGCTCCTCCAGGGCCCTCCGAAAAGTGCTGATGAAACCTGCCGTCCTGAGAGGTGCCAGACTGATGGACTGACGGAAAAGGGGAGTGTGAGAGAGAGAGAGAGAGAGAGAGAGAGAGAGAGAGAGAGAGAGAGAGAGAGAGAGAGAGAAAGCAGTGGTTTCTTATTTACTCCCCAAATTTCTTCAGGCCTTTGTGTGTTTCCTGTTTCCGGGAACAAATCTGGGATAATTTGGCAATAATACCTATCTGTTTTTAAATACTAGACATTACCCACTCTATCTGCACTCAGGCATAATTGTGTTCTTTTGCAGCAATGGGGACAAGATTTACCGAAGATTCGTAACATCTGCCTTCAGTGTGATGGCGAACAGCACACATCTCAGTTTTAGACTAAATTGCAAAATTTAGATTGTGTTGTGCTTGTGTTGTGTCCACATGAAAGGCATCACAGTTATGACAGATAAGATGTAATTCAGCACTAACATTAGTGTGGTGGCAAATTTGTCATTTGCCTAGTTTTAATAAGCAACCTGCTCCAGCATTTGTGCAGCATTTTAAAATAGCCGGTTAGTGCTATGTGACTCTAAACGAAGGATGTGAGAAATGTTCAATATGTTTAATGGAATTTTTTTTCTGAAAACTGTAACATGAACATGCCATGGCATGTGCTAGCATGACAGATTATGCACATTAATATGACTGTGTCAAGTATTATTGGTAAATGTCTTGACAGGTACTACAATATTCAATGACATGACAGTTTATGTCATATGCTAATCCAAGGTCATGACATCAAATGTTATAGCGTCTGTCATGACCAATGATGACATGAAACATAAAGTTTTATGACAACTCATGAAAGTGCATGGTATCTGTCATGATATAATTAAGTCAATGTTATGTTGCAGTGTTCAGGTAAAATCTCAACAATTGTCAGTAAAATGCTTTTGAGGGCAGAGCACAAACACAGCCATTTTTATTGCACATGTGACACCTGTAAATTACAAACACCTATAGACAGTCCCTTGCCAGTTTATTCAGCTCTAACAAAGGTTCCATACTAATTCCTCTGCTTGGAGACAGTGGATAGTGAAATTATTTGAACAATCAAAAGGTAAAGAACCCAGGTCATTACCTGCTGAACTACTGGGATAATCACAGGGGGTCAAACAGTCAGGAAAGCAGTCAAGAGCGAGGCTGGCAACTTTCTCTTTTAATGAGCTGTCCCTGGTGGCATTGTGCTCTCTGCTGACCTCCCCTGGGGTCAATGTTGGACTCATGACCTCAACAAGTCAAAGGTTGAGGCCACTTGCTCATCGATGTTTGAACAAAAGGGTGACAGTGATGCACTGATAAACTCCCCGTCCTGTTCATTACACAATGAAAGGCTGGACAAGAGTGTTTGTGTAAATGCGCTTGGGTACGGGAGTGCATGTGAGCTGTGATTGCTTTTATCTCATCCTTTCACGAGAACCCAGCTGGGTGATTTCACAACTGGGGAGCTGTTTGTGTCTTACTGATATTGCTAAAAGACAAGCCAAGCACCCTTTACAATAAAAACACTGGCCACTGGCCACTATAACTGCACTTTACCCTGAAATATAATCTATTGAAAAAATTGTTTTGCATTAGTGTGTAAATCCATTTAACACCTCATGAATCCTTTTTCATCAATCACCCATTAAAGACTAGGAAAATGTACATTTTTGTTGTTTCCCCAACACATACTCATCCCTGAACAATTTCACCCCCTATGAAATATATGGAACATTCCACTTGTTCACATGTTCAACAGGAATTTTTTATCATTTACATAATTCTGAGGATCATGGGATTAATGGTGTCCTCCTGCCAGTAGCATGGATGCTAGTTAACCACATTATGTATTTGCTAATTCTGTGCTAAAAAAAAAGTCAGTAAAGAAACCATTTATAAAACACATTATTCCTGAAATGTGTCAACACATTGTTGAATGGTTAAAGTGACATATTTGTTATTTTGAACACACCCCATCACACAAAATGCACCACAATCACATGTGACCTCTGCATTTAACCCATCCACATGTAGAGCATGAGGCAGCTATCAAAAGTGCCCGGGGAGAAGTGTAGTGGGACTGTACCTTGCTCAAAGGTACCACATACCTAGGGACTTGCAACCTTCCAATCACATGGTCAAGTACCATAAGGCTACCACTGCCCAGTAAACAAGCGGTAAACCTGAGGTATGGTTTTCCAGACTTTGGCATTACCGCTGCACAATGTGTGTTATTTAGGAATCAATCAGATGATTCAGAGCTATCCTTCATTCTCAGTGGTATAGCATAATGTGAGTAATAGAGAAATAGAGTGTAGAAGAGAAGTTCTTGGAGAAGTTCTTTTCATAGAATCACCCAGATATTGACCTATGACCTGTAAGAGTGTGAGCAAGTCATCCATGTATGCATGTTTATCTGTGTGAGGGGGGGTCATTATGAATTAGGATCACAAACTTTTTCTATTGCCTTGGATATATCCCTCAGATTAGATATGGTTTAAAAAAGTTAACGTTAAGTGTGTTTTTGTGACTTTTAAACTATCCAATTCGGCATTAACTGCTGAACACCAACAACACTTATGCTATGCAGAGACATTTCTCACTTATTGCCTGTGGAAACAGACTTCATATCTTCCTTTAAATCATTTGGTCTTATCAGCTATAATAAATGTGGATATATGCTGTGATTGAAAACAGTGACTACAAACACAAATTGGTTTGAATTTATCCCGTGGCACTTCATTCTTTCACATCACTCTTTGTAGTGGTGAGCCAGAGGGTATGTGTGATAATTCAACTCAAATATTTCTCATTTAGTTATTATCCAAATGACCAGGAGCCAAGCACCACATACCAGCCATGGGTTAATGTTTATCGCAAAAACAGATCTGATAGGAACTCAAGTTGCCCTCAAATCACATTAACTGACTTCCAACTCGACTCTGACTTGACTTGCCTCTTCAGCCTGAGAGAGAAAAAACAAAATACGTATAATGTTATATATCGACCATTTTATTGTAGAAAAACCCCTAAGTTTGCACTGTGTAAAACATATTGAGAAGATTAACTAGCATGTAGTTAGGACAGCAAATATAAGACAGTAGCTAATTTACTTGAAGTTCAGTCAGCTAAGCTAGCTCAAAGTCTTTGATATGATTCTGGAGAAATCTGCAGATTTTGAAAAAAAACAACAACAGCAAAATCCCATCCCACCACTTTAGACCTCTCTCCAAAACCATTCCTTCAAATACATGCACATCTGTGACCATCATGGACAAGTCACAATGAAGCTTTATACAACCTCTTTTTGGTTGTAGCTTTCTCCAGCTCTGTCTTTCTTTTGGTCTAAAACCTGCTGAAGGTAGTTTCTCTACCTTTACCTAACACATCTGCCTGACTAGCATGTCAAAGACTCATGGCGCATCAGCAAAGTGCATGCAAGTGGGCAGGTGGGTAGGTGTGTACACAGAGGGGTAGTTCATCCAGTCATTTAATTCTGGATGAATAAAATGATTGGACAGGCTTTTTCCAGGTCTGTGGCTTTCACCAATGACCATTTTTTGTTGTTGTTAGATCATTTAATTTATGCTTTCTAGTAAAGAGGATTTCAAAAATTATAAAAATGTTTCTGAAATAAATTGTCTACCCTTGCTATATGATTTAGGTTTGGTTTAGGTTAGGTTTTTAACTGGATAGTTAGCAAACTTAAAGATTGCTTAGACAAAGTACAAAATAACCAACCATTTAATTATACAGGTTGTTTTACCTATCACTATTGTTTTTACTTTGTGTAGCTCTTCAATGCAGCTTGATATTTATTGTATCGAATGTGTAGGGCTTTACTTTTGTACTATGCAATACCTCAATGAAATAATGCAAATAAACTTTAAACCCGATTTCCAGTAAAGGTAGGATATTTTTCAAAATACAAAAACAAAATAATCTATGATGTGTTAATTCATGTGTACTTTTATTTAACTTCCAAAAGCACAACAAGATTTTCTGACCAACTTAATTGTACTTTGTAAATATACACAAATGTAGAATTTGATGTCTGTAACACACTTAAAAGTTGGAATAGAGGCATGTTTACCATTATGCTACATGACCTTTCCTTTTAATACAATTTTTTAATTATTTTGGAACAGAGGAGATTAATTATAGTAGTTTGGTGATTGGATATTCTGTCCATTCTTGCTTGATTTAAGACCTCAGCTGCTCAACAATCTATGGTCACCATTATCTGATTCTCCTGTTCATGATGCGCCATACATTTTCAATAGAAAATGGCAGCAGGCCAGTTAACCGTGCACACTCTACAAAGCAACACTATTGTAGCACATGCAAATTGTGGTCTGGCATTGTCCTGCTGAAAAAAAGCATAGATGTCCCAGGAAGAAACTTACACTTGATGGCAAAATATGTCTCTCTAAAATCCTGATACTTGCCTCAGAGTCAACTGATCCTTCACATACATGCAACTCTGCACCCCCATACCATCACAGATGCTGGCATTTGCGATCCTTGCTGGTAACAATATGGATGGTCATTTTCATCTTTGGCACAGAGAACTCAATGTCTTTTTTTTTCAAAAACAAGCTGAAATGTGGACTCATCTGACCACAGCACATGATTCCACAGTCTTTTAGTCGGTCTGAGATAAGCTCAGGTCCAATGAACTCCACAATGTTTCTAAAGTTAATGTATGGCTTTGTCCTTGTGTAATACAGTTTCAAGTTGCATTTCTTGATGGAACGATGGACTGTGTTAAATGACAAATGATCTGAGGTCCTCCTGAACCCAGGTGACTGTATTTATCACAGTAGCAGGACGGTTTCTTAGGCAGTGCTGCCTGAGGGATTTAACAATGGTTTTCAACCTTACCCTTTACGTACTGAAATGTTTTTAAATTCTTTTAGTTTTTTCACAATATTATGTACTGTAGATGTTGAAAGATCTAAATTCTCTGCAATTTTGCACTGAGAAATGTTCCTTCTGATTAACAATTCTAACAGACTGGACACAAAGGGGTGAGCTATGTTCCATCCTTTCTTGCAAAAAACTCTTGGATGAACGCCAGTTTTATACCCAGTCATGATACTTCACCTGCTACTAATTCGTCTGCTTAATGTGGAATCTTCCAAACCAGTGTTAATTGAATATTCTGTGCACTTTTCATTTTAACTGTTTTGTTGAGTTTGTTGCAGCCATCAATTTCTAAATTTGTGCATATTTACAGAAGTTGAAGTCAAACTATTGAAAATATTTTCTTTGCACTTGTTAAATAAAATTTCAAGTAAATTAACATATCACCAATTTTTGTTTATACTGCATTTTGAAAAATATCCCAACTTTTCTGGAAATGGGGTTTGCAAAGTTTTCTAAAGATCTGAGACTCGACTCTGCCTCAAAACTTAAAACCTGACTCACATTAGTTGATTTGTAAACACAATAGCAAGTTTTCATTTGTGCTATATTACTGAACTCGCTAATAAGTGAATGTCATAAGTTGATGGGAATGGTTAGCTAAACCATATTGACTTTTACCGAGCTTCAGTGTGTTGATGCTATCTGCAGCTTTGGAAGTCTAAAAAAATTATATTCTAGTCATTTTAGAAGAGAATAGCCAATTGCTAGATATTTCTTTCACTTTCACTGGCAGGTCACACATACTGGCACATCTCTCTCTCTTTCTCTCTCACTCTCTTTCTCTTTCTCTCTCTCTTTTTGCTGGTCACACTTCAAGCTCTTATCGACAGTTCATGCCACCCTTGAGTTGGCAGATACCGGCTCGTTGCCGGATCTCCGGAGTGTGTCTCTGCGGTGATGGCAGATGCATGACTACCTGATGCCCTGGCACACCGTGTGCCACTTCAGCACCTCTTGCCTCACCTTAAAACTGACTCAAACCTCCATTACAACAACCACAGTGCCGCAGAGCATGTGCCAGACTGCTAATGAGAGCTGGTTCCAGAGAATATGTTGCATATGGAGCAGTGGAAACTTGAGGATCTCATGACTCTTTTTCCTGGGAAGGAACATTTACTTAAGTATTTTGCCAACATGATTTATGATTTAAACCCAGTACAAATCTGACATGTACATAGTTCACACAAGTCTGAGAAATAATCATTCTCAAGCAATTTGCCATATCAGCAATAATTGGCTTTGAACTGGTAAAAAGAAACAACAAATGTAGCTTACAGACATGTTGTAATGGTTAGTGTATGCTGAGCCTGTTAGGTAATGCTGATGTGGGAATTCAAGCTATGAGCTTTCAGTAGGAATTCGGAAAATGACACTTTATCCCATACCCCCCCAAATGACACTTTATCCCATACCCCCCCCCCACCCCCCAATGGTGATGGAACCAGGGTTATGATGACCACAATGATAATATACTTACTTTTGCCTCTTGTATCTTTTACCATGAACTGATTTAACAAATACATTTTTAGGTCAAACTTTCTTAAAACAATCATAACAAATTTCTCAGGCAGGAGCCAACGTATCTGTTAGCTTTAAAGTTAGCCTTCATAGGATGTCTGGTTCTTATCACGAATACTGTGAACAATTCTGACTCTTGAACAAGTCTTTCCCTCTAGAATGAAGAATTTCACATCAAAACACGAGGCTTTACATAACCATTTAATTAAGCAGTTGCCGACTTGTTGAGAAACAAAAGTTCGGGAGAAGGTGCAGCTTTAAAAGAATGTTTGACGCACACAGCCAGTGGGGTCTTATGCCAGGGGCCTTTTGTATTCTTCAGGAAAACATACCCCTGCTTGAAAATATGTATGAACTGTCTGCATTGAACACATACCTTCAGCGCTAAAGAACAACACGACTCATTAGCCCTGATAATTTGCCTTCTTTAGCTCTGCATAATTTTCAGCAGCACTGACATCATCATTATTGCAGATGACAACTGACATTGGTTAAAGTGTAATTTCAAGACTCTGCTCATGTGGAAAATTATAATTGCCTGATACTGCTACACCTTAAGTTAACACCGCCGCGTGTCCTTTTGCAGAGAAAGGGAGAGTATCTTGCAGTACACGAATGCCCTTTTAATGATTTCCTGCCCTATTCAGACTCTATCGGCTGGCAGGAGTGGGTGAATGCATGTGTGTGTGTGTGTGGAGTTCATTACGCCGCTGGTTCAGCTCTCCGCACACTCAAGAGCTCTCCAGCCTAAATGACCCTGAAGCACTTATTCATCCTCTCAATAGGGCCAGCCAATGCACCTTAAGAAAATTCGCCACATGCTTAACGGACAATAAAGCCGGCTGATTTTTTTTGTCCTTGGGAAAAAAAAATAGGGAAAGCTATCTGCGATCAACAAATGGGCAATTAATCACAGGGGGGTTGGACAGAGTCACCTCTCGTCTTCTCCACTCTTTTCGGCACTGTGGAAAAGGCCAAGCTTGAATTAAAGCCCCAAAGCAGCTGTGCCTGAGTCAGGACAAGTCCAGCAGCTCTGATAATGTCTCTGTACTGCGCTTTTGCTGTGAGGTGGATCCATTATTTCCAAAAATCTTTTGCTGCAAGGGGAGGGGTGTGGGGGGTAGGGGTGGGATGAGCAGGGGGATGGAGGGGGGGCATTGAGGTTATAGCGGTAGTTGCTCTCATCACACAGACGAAGGGTGTTTCTCTTTTTTGGAATCTAGATTTAATTTAGTTGCCGGTGTTGCTATCAGTGGTGAACAAGCTGGCAGCGCTAGTGGTCTGACGGCCTCTGATAAGCCCAGGCGCTTGCAGCTAAGCCTGATTAGCGCTGGCCCTAAAAGGCTTTGTTATGAGAGGCAAATAGACTGGCGAGCCACAGCCTGGGACCTCAGTGATATCAACAATCACACACCAAGCCCTCACTACACACACATAGACAGTCTCACACACACACACACACACACCAACCCACCCCTCTTGCTTTCCAGAGCAGTAGCCTGAAGAAGCCCATCTGCGTGGGAGTGTGTACGTGGAAGGGTGTGTGGGGTGTGTTAGAAGGGAGAGAGACCAAGAAGGCAAGCAAGCAAGAAAGAAAGAAAGAAAGAAAAAAAAGAAGCTTTCTGAATGGCATTTTTATTTTGTAGAATCAATGAGAAGTACATTTTTTAATGTTTGCAGTGATTTGGCTACAATTTCCCCCAAACAAAGCAAAAAGGAGCAAAGTATTTAGGATAGTTGAATATTTTAAGATTTTCCATTCAGTTTTTAAAATATTGGAGCAAGTTTGAATATTTTGGGCCAAGATCAAACGCAATATCTTGACTCACATGAATATTAATTGTTGGCAGACTAAGCTAATCTATGCTAATGTAGCTAAATATTGCACCTCCATTTTTCGTAAAGCTCACTGAAGGCCATTGCTTTCATTCATTAGGTGCAACAGCAGTAATATAGTATACATACTCTTTCTCTACATAAAACACATACAACAGGAATGTCAGCCTCAGACCCTGTGCAGGAGCACATAAAGCCACAAAGCCTTGGAGAGCTGAAAGCGATGATGTTTCTTTCTGCAACTCGCCGCTACACTGGACTGTAATGTATTCCGGCAGCCTGCTGGAAGGGAGCTGCCCTTCGCCGCTCTACAGGTCCTCTTTGTTCCAACAGACAGTGATGAACCCCCCCACACCCCAGCCCCCGCACTCGTCCAACTCCCCACCCCCCCATAGCCAGGCCTCTGCTGGGGAAGCCTTTGTTCGTTCTTCCCCATTATGTGAGCCTTGCCACACAGGCCCAGATTTATATGCGCATACTGATGGTGTTAAATAAAGAAGATATTAATGAAAATCTACCCAAAAAGAAGTTCTGAATGTTTTTAAGGGGTGAAAAAGCCATTCCGAAGGTTTTTTCTAAAATTGGATTGTGAAGAAAGAGCATAATTGGACAGTTTGGACTATTTGAAATGTAATAATTTCCACATAAATCCCCCACACTCTGGCTGCGGATTTGTATCAATTACTTTGTATAAACAAGCCTAAGTAACTTTTGTAAAAAAAAAAAAAAAAAAGTCAAAAAAATTATAAAGTCAGTGCATTCTTATCTATTAAATGTTTAACTTTTTGACCAGCTTGCCACTCTGTATTTGTTGCCAGCTTAGTGTAATATAATTTGCTGCTTAGTAGGTGTAATTTATTAGTGCTGAATTTGGTTTGACTCTTTCTCTTTGCTCTTCTCACTAGATGTATTCAAAGACAATCCGTCTTAGCTGTTTAGATGCCACATGGGAAGAACAATGCAAATGGTGCCATTGCACCAGCACTAAGCCTCTATAAATTCCAGCTGAGCTTTAGGTCATAACCTCTATAAGAAAAAACAAATCAAACAAGCATATAGACATTATGACTACTTGTTCCAGGACTTGTCTTATCCCTGCTCCAAAGCAATTAGGTGGGTTAGCTTAGGGAGAATCCATCTTCCAACAACTAGGATTTAGAATAAGAGCATTAGTTAAAGTGTTACCATAACACCAGTTATAAGAAGAAGAAAAAAAGCAAGGACAATTCATGACACAAGGCCTTTGATTTATTAGATAATTAAGACAACCAGTAAGACAGTTATTACTGAAAACAATAGCATTATAATCCCTCATGTAGAACTTCCTCTTGTCTACAAAACCTCATCTTCTGTCCCACCTGCAACCCCACTTTTGGTCACAGCGGCATCTGAGGGGGCTCACTCCTCCAAAACTGAAAAATGTAAAATCATAGGTCTTTTTGGGATTTGGGCCAATGTTTCAAACTCCCATGGGACGTGTGCAGTATGTTCTCCATTCTGTTGTGGATATAGACCCTATTCCCCAATGTACTTCTGTCCAGGGGCAGCTGGATATACCATGCGGCTCATCAGCATGGCCCCAGCCTCTTCTGTGTGTCTAAGACAGACCCTGGCTTCTGCAGGGCTCCTAAAGGCCATGCTCCCTCAGGGAAGCAGGCGCAGATGCCAGTGGTGGCTCATTCCCCTGGAGACCTCACCATGAGGGGCCTGCCCAGCCATAACAGCCATAATTCCAGAGGAAAACATCCAAGACCTCACCTAACCCAGCATAGTACAGTCGCCAACTTGAAGTGAGGGGTAAATTACAATAGGAATGGGGATAAAGAAGTTTTTTTTTCAACATAATACTGTAAAGCCAGATGATTTTTAAAAGCACTTATACAGAGATAAATTCCACTTAATTAGAAAAAAGATACTTAATGCAAATTAGTTTCACATAAACATATATGCCATTCATATATGACATATGATATGTTTTAATGACTTCAGTAATGCCCCTGAATTACCCTTTTATGAAGTGAAAGTGACTCTTTGTCATTGTGAACACACTCAAGCACCACAACGAAATGTGACCTCTGCATTTAGCGCATCACACGTGCACACGTGGAGCAGTGGGCAGCTACCAACAGCCAACGGGGAGCAGTGAAGTGGGACGGTACCTTGCTCAAGGGTACCTCAGTAGTGCCCAGGCTGGGACTCGAACCTGCGACCTTCTTGTCCCAAAGGCAGTGTCCAAACCACTAGGCCACCACTGCCCATTCATGGATGTATAAATTAACAGCTATTAACTTAATAGCTATTTATCCAGTTTTCCTGTGATTTTCGCTGACATTTTTATTCTAATTATATTACTTTCATTTTTTTATTGTTTAGTTCAAAGTTCTACAAGTAGACATTTTTTACCACTGTTAAAAAAAACATATTTTATATAAATAAAACATGGGTTGCAAAAAAATTTTAATCTTGGTTCATTGCCATGTAGCTTTGGACAGTGAGAGGTATACAGTAAAATATTGGGCTTTTAGCCTCATGCCAACCACAGCATAGCACACATGTATGATTGCTATTTTACCATAATTTGACAATGTTTGCCATGTATGTACACTCATTTAAATGAAATATGAGTAGGTCACAGTAAATTAAAAACTTTAATTGAAAGTGAAACACAAATACGTTATATTAAAACACTAATGTCTTTAGAAACACTAGAGGAAGAATCATTCTTTACATTGCTCTCTAGTTCATAGGTTTCTACTTATAACATTTTACTAATGATAGTTTTACAATGTTCTGACCTAAAACTTCTGACATAACAGCAGTTTTTTAAGGTGTAATGTTAGCAAGATGCATCAGAAATAAAAGTGGTATGTCAAAAACTGCCACTCTGAAACTCACAGCTGGTATAGACAACTTCATTTATTACAGTGGGAGCATGTTGATTTTTACAGTTGCCGCTAGGTTGCATGTCTTGCTGTTGGGACAAGATTTCTAATAGTTCTTGTTTAGCTGGATTTTAACTTATAATAAATATTTTTGTGGATGTTATGATTTTAGCAGCTGATTATCAGGTATCAGAGTCTACAGGTGGAATAATACTTAAAGAGTTTTGGCCAAAGTGCCATTATAGGGCGATACTGACACTCATAGAATGCCTCTCAGCCAATCACATTGTGAGGTTGAAACTAACTGTGATATAGTAAAAGTTAACTCTTACTCTAACCCTAGCCCTTAATAATATACAAACCTTGCCCAAACACTGGTTCTACTTTTAATCCTACCCCTGCCAGTTAACAAATTTAAAAGTGATTGCCCTTAATGTGAGTTTTGAACAAAAACTTTAAGAAGGCCTCACAATTTGAAGTCACTACAGCCACTCTGAACATATTCATCTCTTCTCAGGTATAGTGTGCAAATACAGGCCAGAGAGAGCACTTGGTAGACACTGATGGAAGTGTTGAAACTTGCGAAGGCTTTCCCAGTGGAAATGACAGGTCCTAATGACGGCGGGACGATCGTGCCACACTCGCTGTGTTCTCTCACGTCTGCTCCTTCTGGGGCTGCTTGTGACACCTCCTCCCCACACCTCCCCTGAGATCTCCCACTCCCCAAGACTGCCAAACTGTAAAGCAGTGTTGATGGATCACTTTTGCAATTCTCATAGTGGTTGATTTAGGATCAGAGAAGTTGGGGAAGCTGGGCTAGCATGAATCCTCTACACTTTTGAGCAAGTAGCTTTTTGCCATTGTATTTAGGAAGTGGTGTATTTAGGGCATTTAGGTTTTGTTCAGTTACATCATTCCAAAGCAACAGGTTTAACCAAAAATCGAATTTCCATCTGAATTCTGAAGTGAAACTATTTGCCATTGTAAACATGTCCCATCACACAATGTGCACCACAACAAAATGTGACGTCTGCATTTAACCCATTCACATTTGAAAGTGACTCTTTGTCATTGTGAACACACTCAAGCACCACAACAAAATGTGACCTCTGCATTTACCCCATCACACGTGGAGCAGCAGGTGGCTATTGACAGCCCCCAGGAAACAGTGTAGCGGGACAGTATCCTACTTAAGGGTACCTCAGTAGTGCCCGGGCTGAGACTTGAACCTGTTACCTTCAGGTCCAAAGGGCAATGTCTTAATCACTAGGCCTCCACTTTCCAGTTGTAATCAGTCAGCCAAAACATGTTTGGTGTTCAGTGTTTCTTTTTGGTAGGGGAGGGCAAAAGTACATAACATGGATAAAAACAGTAGCTAAAACAGGTCTATATGGTATGATCAATATTTAGTGCTAACTGCTAAAGCTAACCGGAAATGACTTATTAGCTACAGTGACCTTTTTGCTGCAGCAGCATACACATTTTTCAGTTAAATAAGTTCAGATTTACCACTAAACTGTTCCTCACTACACAAGGCCAGTGGTATCCAACCCTGGTCCTGTATTTTCCCGCAGAGTTTATCATCAAACATGCTGCTCCCTCTCACCTGCATCTGATCCAGCTAATCAAGGGCTATGAACTATGTGGTGGGCACTACACTCCACAGAAATGTAGCTCTCCAGGACCAAGGTTGGTGGCCACTGACTTAAGTATTTCATTATACATTTTAAAAAGGATACACAAGTTGATACTATGTGTGCTACTGTGTATCACTGATTGTGGTCTTCTCAACACAATGCAAACATGCTCACATTGTTTTTTGATCTGCCATAAAAATGCTCAACCTGTCATCATCTAAAGTTATCATATTAAACGTAGTAGCTCCTATTGACTCTGAAAGCAGATTGCAGGGCCAACAGCCAGAGCATGGAACTCTTCTCGAACCTGACAAGTGTTGCCCCTGAAACACACCAGCCTGATGTACACGTTCGGTTAATTGAACAAGCTGTGAGAGGAAAGAGGAGATCAATTGTTGATTTTAATAAGACATTGTTCACAGGCCCTCTCGTATTTAATTTGATGGCGGAAGAGCGGGTGGAAAAGAGAGCGTGATAATTCCGTACTGCACCATTATGCCTGGCCCTCCTGGGCTGAAACTAATTGGCACAGGATTAGCGCTGAAGAAACAGAACGATCTCAAGCCTCTTTCTCTCCATCTGCATATCAGTGACCAGCCCAAGGCCCCAAACACCCCACTTGTCCAATTTAGTCTCTACCAGCTCCAGAGAGCTGTATGTTTTCACACAATACATTTTTGGAGGAAGTCCTGGCTCTTTGGGAGTTCTAATCCATTGGAATTATTCTTTATCATAACTATAATACAACCCCTATTTTCATGGAGGGATAATACTGTTCTCATAATGAAGTACTATTTACATTAGCCTACAACTGAGTGGCAAGCGCCATACTTTCTATCACATGGTGTTTTATGTTTACACCAAGCTTCAAGAGCATTTCCTTTTTAGTAAAGCCAGTTAAAACCCTAAAAAGGGCATGTGCTAAGCTCAACACAGGCTCCCCAGACAAAGAAGTGGCAGGTCAAATCACTGGGTCAGACATACTCTAAGTACCATAAACCTGGAACTTATTAATAAAGCCACTGACCATTGGATGTAATATTGAAGTTAATTTTTCATGATAATAACCAATCTGTTTAAAATCAGTATTTCTTTTATTCATAGCTATGCAGTTCTATAACAATTGACACAGCAGAGATCAACAAGATTGTTTGCATTATTTTGATCATTTGTTATCAGCATTGTTGTTGAAACAAAACCTCATATCAAAACATTAACTTTGCAGGAGAAGAAAAACATCTTAAATTACAATGCAAAGCAATTTTATCCTAAGTCATTTAAGATCTTTTTTTGGTCCAGTCATCAGTAAACTCTAATACAATGTGAAGGGCAGTTAATGTTTTCAAATTATGTCAAAAAATTAAAAAACAAACTGGAGATATATATTTTTGGACTGTTAGAGATTATTATATAGTATAGAATATTCAGTTAAAAATTATTTAGTTAGTGCTATAGAAATTATTGTTCTGTATAGAGTCATGTGAAAAAATAAGTTTGTCCTATGGATTTTGTTAACCCCATAACAACTGTGAAGCATGATGGTGGAAATGTTATGGCTTAGGATTGCTTTGCTGCCTCATGGGGAGACTTACAGTCATTGATTCATCTATTAGTTATGCCACATTACAAATAGTGGTTGAAGATAATGTGAGGCTATCTGTCCTAAAGATGACATCTGAATGTGTGAATGACAAGTTGACTAATTACATTTTTAGTCATGCAGTCATTTCTTTTTGTTGTAGTACAGGAGCACTTGCAGGGTGGCATCCTTAATGATCCACATATTTTATACCAACCAAAGCTTAGTGAAAAAGCGCTGTATGTAATATTTCAGAAACCAGTTTTCTTTTGTTCAGCAGTTCCTTTTCTCTGATGATGGACAAAGCTACTTTAAACGTATTCTTTCGGGTGGGCATACTTATAACAATGAAATGACATCTCACTGTGTCTGTCTTTTATGAGCCGATAAAAGTCCTAGAGCAAAAGTAGGGTCCAACAACAAAGAGAATAAAATTTGTTTCAAAAAGGCTGAGAGATGCTGTGAAACATCATATGGGCTGAGCTCCACCAGCAGTGCCTGAAAAACTGAATTAGGTAAAGAACTTTGCTGCCAAATCATTAAAACAATTTCAATAACCAAGCAAATGGCATAGCAGGCATTAAATAACAACCCAAAAAGCAGCCAATGAGAAACCCTTACTCGTTACTCATCTTGAGAGGACCCCAAACACCCCAAATTCTTCCTTAAGAACTAAAATGTGGCTTTGTTTACACTGAAAAGGTTGAAACAGTGAAAATGAAGGAGTGATTTTTTTCCTTAGCAAATTCCTCGTAAACACCGTGTCCTATTGCACAAGCCTGGCGCTTCTCTCCAAGCAGATGTTCACTAAGGGCCTAACTTCATTTAAGTAGGAAGAAATATGTTTTTAATTATCAGACCACCTGGGGGGTTGATGGACCCTGCAAGCTTCATGTGGAACAGATGCAGGCATTCTCCTTAATTAAGTTTGATTTCTGTTTGACAAATTAAAAAGAATATTCTCACCACTGTAACCAGGGTATTTGGGATACAGGTATTTAAACGTTGTCAAGTCATTCAAGACCAGGTGGGTAAGCACTTCATTTGTCACTTCTTTGAAGCACAATAGCACAATAACTGGATGATTTGACACTTCATAATAAATTAGCATAAATACCTATGTACAATAGAAGAAAACCTTCAATACCTTCAATAAACAGCTTGGAAAACATTTATTGGGGAAGTAAATTTTTACTTTCCTTAAAATTTTTACTTTCTGTTACCTTTATTCTTAGTGTTAGACATCAGAACTACAAGCACAAGGATTTTTTCCTCCTCTGTTTTTTTTCTGTTTTACTTTAGCCAGTTTCATCTATTAGTTAGTTTTCTCCTGTCGGATGATACTACCAACTCGTGATCATGGAGGTTAATATACTCTTCTTCAGAGACACTGCCACTAAGAGATAAACTGCCACTAAGAGATCATTAGACAGACCAACACACATGAAAGAGAACATGAACTGCCAGTGCTGTTATGCCAGCTAACAGATGCCCACATTGGCTAACTACACTAATTGATGGAGGAGAGGGAAGGCCATTCTAAAATTCTGCTACTGTTTGTCAAATGTGCTTGGTATTATAAGATACGTCATATTGAATTTATTATAAAAATACTTGCAATTTGTCAAGTGGTTGCACATGAAAAAAAAATATGTTAAATCAACACAATTCTTACCAGTAAAGTAACTGAAAAATAGCAACTGGCATCTTTTTACACGGAGAGATCACACATTTGATCCCTAGTGATTCCACAGTCATTCATGACCGAAAATCCAAGACAGCACAATTGACCTGGGCAGAATGGCCCTCCCTCTCCCCTTAATTATGTGGTAAACATTATGTATTGGCATCCTTGCATAGGAACACAACAAACTGAAGAGACAAACGTGTAAAGCAAGTGCGTGCCATGTGGCCGTTGTGTACTAAGAGCCATGCCTGTCTCCACAGGTGGGCGTCCACTCTGTTCTGCAATGAAAGGTTGTGCTCAGGGGAAAGGTGGCAGTTAGAGGCCGAGGGAGGATCCTTGCCCTGAATACAGAGTTTTTGCTGCCTCTCATTCCCTGACAGCACTTCAGGCACTGTGCCCCACCATGACCTTCTATTCTCCTTGAGCCATGTGCAGCAGCAAAGCTGTAATCACTTGCACTCTGAAGCATCACTCTCCAGCCTCAAAGCCCTCTGTGTCACCCAGGCTAAAATAAACAACCTATCATTGCCCTATAACAAACAGCAGACAGATCAACCTTCTGTAGACTCTGCATAATTCCGCGACATCTGGCAACCGCACAGCTCTGGAAAGGGGTGCCGGCCTTATCGCCGCTTGAACTTGCAGCAATATTCAGGCTGAAGTGGACAGGCTTCGCAAAGCATGTTAAAATATGCAAACGAGGCCTCTTAAGAGTTTCCACAGTGGCTGGTTTCTGAGTCAGAAGCTAACGATTATTAATTCGGAGGGCGTCTAATCTCGCCTCACGAAAAAATTTCAGAAGCTTTCTCTGTGGTCAGAATGTTGATTGGATTTTTTTTTTGGAAACAGCATTAGCAAAAAAAATCACATTAGCAAAATAATAACCCTGTGTCATGGGTCGATTCATTTCTTTTTACATATTAGATCAACCAAGTGAGAAATTGGAGTGAAACTGTTAAAATGCATTTTTGACTGCTCTGCATCAAAAATGAAGCAGAAGGCTAATCCGTGGGTTTGCTCGCTGGAGTTAAGAGGCAGGAGTGGTGCATGTGTTACGGAGAGGTCACAGGCCTTGATATCACCCCAAACAGAATACGTATGAGCCAAATACAATGCATACTGACCATATCAACTAATAGATAAAAGCAGTAAATGAGTTTGATAGAACTGGTTTGGGCATTCAGCTTGCTTGTCTTTCATTTACCAAAATTTGGATGAATCAGTTCATGATGTAACCAAAGTTTCAAATTACATGCTAAAACTAACATGCAAGCAAGTCCTGGCTACTGTCCAACTGTTGTACTATTTATGGAAGGGTCTGATTAAGTACAGAACCAATATAATGTAAACTGCTCATGAGGTTGCTGGTCCGCACTTGTTTGAACATTTTGGTAATTGATGCATTTCTACCATCTTGCCATTGTAGCAGTGGAACATAAGTAAATGAAGAACATCCAGAATATTACTGTAGCTGACATGGTGATATGTAAATAATGAGCATGTCAAAAATTTCAGTCTAAATGTTAAAATGCACATTCACAAATGAATGGATTGTATTTTTCAGTACATCGAATGTTAGCAACACACATTTCATTTCAGGAAATTTGAAACACATAAATAAACATTTTGACAAATAGCTCCTTTAAGGTATGGGAGTCCATACTTCGAATTCTTTGTTTTCAATGGTTCATCGATCCAGAATTAAGGCATTCTTTTATTGTATAATGTCACAGACAGTAAAGGACAGTAGATACATTGTACTGGCATCTGTGATGCTTGGGCTCTGAGAAAGACACCCCCACCACCACCACCATCACCACCCAGAAGGCGCAAAATGCCCCCCCCCAATGGGTCTAAAGCAGAGGCAGTCCTCAGAGGTTATCCGCCCTGACATACCGCTTTGCAATCAGTGTTTTTTTCCTCCGACTGTGTCGTTTATGAAAATGATAGCTCTTTACATGGCCTTACATCTGTGGGGCTGAGTGATAGTAGATGATGTAGAGCTTTGTTGTTCGCTGTAAATCTGGCCAGTCGTCCTCTATGGGAAGATGAAGGTTCTGCGTGTCAATCGCCCTCATGCTAAATCAACAGCAGTGTGACAATGTGGTGTGGGCTGGCCGACAGCACATGATGGATGAGGCAGTGTCTCTGGGGGCCTGTGTCCAGGCTCCGAGGACTACTGGGAAATGAAGAGGAATACGCTCGCTTAACAGCTGTGTGCATGTGTGAGGGTGTCCTTTTTTGTCTGTATGTTGTGGCTTTTCAAATAGTTATGATGGGTCTGTATGTTATTAACATGACTGAACTGATCTATCTCCAATTTAAGGACACACACAACAACCTTTTAATTAGTATTTCCCTTTACCTCATCCATCAGTTTCTGACCACAGGGCCACTGTTGAACATATATTATTTGGTTCGTGGACTATTTTCTACACAGCAGTAGCACTGACATGGTGCTGGCATGGTAGTGTTTGTGGGGTTGGTATGAGTGTATCAGGCACAGCTGTGTTGTTGGAGTTTGTCCACCATTCTAAAATATCCAGCCAAGAGCAGCTCTGTGGTCAGAAATGAAGGGGTAGAGAAGGGTTATTACAAACTGTGTGGAGATGTCATGGAGGATGTGTTTCTAAGAAAATGGCTATAATGAAAATAATGCATAAATAAAACAAATAGATATACAAGCAGGGGCTCTGCTAGATATTTTGGGCCTCTACGAAGGAATATAATATTGCGCCCCAAATATTGCATCATATTCTTTTTATGATTCTTTTTAAGTGTTCTCTGAGAGCCCCTTTGTTAGCGCTGGATAAAAAAGTGTATTTTTACATTTATTTTCATAGACTGAACTAGCTCCGGTTTCCTCCCACTGTCCAAAGGCTGGAGTAGGTTGATTGGATGCCCTAAATTGCCCGTAGGTGTGAGTGAGTGTATAAATGGTTGTCTGTCTATGTGTTGCCCTGCGATGGGTTGGCCTCCTGTCCTGGGTGAACCCTACCATAGGCCCACAGTCAGCCGGGATTGGCTCCAGCTTCCCCACGACCCGGAAAAGGAAGAATCGGTTTAGAAAATTGATGGATAGATTGAATATATATA
>JBBPDA010000138.1:3576590-3593598 GCA_037974385.1 Arnoldichthys spilopterus
ATATAATCAACAAAAAGAAACAATTTGTAAATTCCTTTATTACCTGACAAATATACAATGAAATGACTTTTATCGTACAATGGGGAGTAGAGGCCTAGTGGTTAGGACACTGCCTTTGAGACCTGAAGGTTGCAGATTCGAGTCCCGGCCCGGGCATGACTGAGGTACCCTTGAGTAAGGTACCGTCCCACTACACTGCTCCCCGGGTGCTGTTGGTAGCTGCCCACTGCTCCCCGTGTAATGGGTTAAATGCAGAGGATGAATTTCATTGTGGTGCTTGAGTGTGTTCACAGTGACAAATAGTCACTTCACTCAACTTTTAAAGGTTTGGCTGACCTAATTGTTTGCATTTTGTAAATATAAACAAATTCTGAATTTAAAGCCTGCAACACATTTAAAACTCTGTATCAGGCAAAATGGGAGTGAAACGATGCAGTTTTGAAACATTCCACTTATAGCAGGTAATAATCTCTGCCAGTCTTTAGAGGAGAATTCAAAGTGCAAAACTGCAAAGAATTGAGGTATTTCATTATCTATATATAAGTGTGTCTACAAATGTGTGTGACTTTTTTGTCCTCAGATAGCCCTGCATGAAAAACCATCATGCTACTGTGATAAATATAGACATATGGGCTTGGGAGAACTTTGGAAAAACACTATCATTTACAACAGTCCACCTCTGCTTGAAAAAATACAACCTGACTCTCTATTACACAAAAAAGCCATAGATTAATTTCATGCTGAAATGCTGCCAAGTTCATTTTAGACCCAAATAACAAGAGAAGCATACAGACGTTCTCCATGCCAGAGATGAAAGAAGTGCAAAAGCCAATGTCTCCCAGAGTATAGAAGTGCATTGGGAGGTCCATGGTTATTTTAGCAAGACCATACCAGGCCTTCTTCTGCATGTGCTACAACAGCATGGCTTCGTAGACAGAGTGCATCTGCTTAAATGGCTGGTCAGCAGTCCAGATCCGTCACCTATTGAAAATGTATTGTGCATCATGAAGAGAAAAACCAAACCAAGACAAGCATAGGCTTGAGTAGCCAAAGTCCTATATCAAGCAAGAATGAGCATAAATTCCACTTGTAAAACTGCAACAGTTAGTATTCTCAGTTCCCAAATGATTAGAAAGTGTTTTTAAAAGGAAAGGGAAATCAATACACCTCTGTTTCACATTTTTCTGAGTGTGTTAAAGGCATTTCTTTATATTTATAAAATACATTTAGGTTGATCAGTGAAAATGCTGGCAATCTTTTGTGTCTTAAATAAGGATTCAAGAGTAAGAACAAATCACAAAATCTTATTTTCGTTTCATCTAACAAAATGTTCCAACTTTTCCATAAAAAGGGTGTAACAGCCACTAAATACAGGGCCACACACACTCACACAAGAAGCTATTAAGTGTGTGGAAACCCCTTTCTGCTTCTGTCTGAACACTGAAACAGTGAAATACATGAAAAGCATGAGTGCAATAAAAGAAAATCTGTCACCGCCAACCGTAACATGAACTTAGATTTTGTGCCTGGGGCGGAAGCGTGGCTTAAAATCAGGAAATCATTTCATCTGAAGCAAGGGGCCGGGGAGAAGGCTGCTGCTGCTACTGCTGCTGCTGAGATGGGAAGTTTTCCTGCACCACTTCTGCTATCCGGAGGGCAGAGCGTACGTCTCTCTGAGGAATCTCATGGATTAACTGCTACTCTGCTCCGCAAACAAACCCACTAAAGAGCGGTAATCTTAGCCTGCGTGTCTAGCCCTGCTCTCTGATTACTCAATTAAGCTCATTGTTTACCTAATTGTTTAACTAATTATCTCCTGGTGTCAAACGACAGTACTGATAGATCCAAAGAGAGAGGGAGAGGGAGAGAGGGAGAGGCAGATATGAAGAGAGGAATGTTTGGAGTTTAGACATTGCTATAGGAGGCTATTGAGATTTACATCTCTTCCAGAGCTATTTCCTACTGCATTGTGGTGGAACGAATCAACACAGGAGGGAGACATGGGGAGAGAGAGAATGGGAGAGAGAGAGAGAGAGAGAGAGAGAGAGGGAGAGAAAGAAAGAGAGATAGATAAAGAGAGAGAGAGGGGGGAACAAGCTGTGACCCAAATAGTAAACTCAATAATCTTCTGAAACAGACTCAGCAAGAGGAGAAAAACTTCACTAAAAATACAACAGGGATTGTTGTGCACAAAGTGTAGAGAAAAGACAAAAAATAACAACTAGGAAACACCAGAAAGGACTTCACACACCATGACTACATAAACTGATCAGCCATAACATTAACACCACCCGCCTAATATTGAGTAGATCCCCCTCATGCTGATGAAACAGCTCTGACTGTGGTGCACCCAGACCAGATGGGCTAGTCTTCAATTCCCATGTGCATTAGTAAGCCTTGGATGCCCCTTACCCTTATGTCAATTCACCAGTTGTCCTTCCATGAATCGGTTTTGGTAGGTACTAAGTACTCCACATCTGGAACACTCTCTGTGTGTGAATGGCTGTCTGTCTATGCCCTGTGATGGGTTGGCATCCTGTCCATTAATATTACACATTATATTACACATTTTAGAGTACTTAGCTGAAATATTTCTTTTTTACCTTTTATGGGGGACTGCAAAAGGGAAATACAATAGGACTTCAGTCCAACTCCTAAAGGCATTACCAGTGGTAAAGAGTGCTGACTGGATCTATCTAGAAACGCACAACCCTAGGGGAAAAAATCCTGGTGATATAATTTTTCATTTTGGCTCTTAAATGTATTAAAAAATAAATTATATAGATGGATTCCAAAAAACTGTTAACAAAAGAAAGAAAGAAAGTGATATAGTGAGACATCACATAGAGTTTCTAAAGAAAAAGGTCTTATACCCTTCTTGTGATCTTGTTGATCAGCGAAACGTGTGCTGAGTGAAGCTTTAGGTAGAGACAGTAAGAGTATGATTGAATTAAAGTATAATTGGTTTAGAAATAGAACAGGGTTAAATTATTGGCAATCAATAGCTTCTTTAAATTGAGGCAAGGGTGACCCATTAGAATACCTTCAGATTCATCACTGTGTTTCAAAAATGATACCTTTAGCCTTTTTTCTAACCAAAACGTAACAATGACATAAGAGTATTATCCCAATATTTTTGGTTTGCTCTTGGTCTAAAATCAAAAGGAAAGCCTCAGGGAATTCTAAGCCTTTTAAAGGCCTGATTTTAGACCCAAAAAGAGAAAAATAACATCTAACAAACTTCTTTTCCTCTGACGAGATGCTGTATGTTCTAAAACATTCCCCTGCAGTTATTCAGTAATTTGTTTTTTTTACCTGATTTTTTTACTCAAGTTCTTCAGTATTTTACCAAAGTAACTTGAGTAAAGGTTTAAGCTACTCCCCCCACCTCCACCCACCTCTAATGAAAGGTCAAGAAAGTGAACTCTACACACATATCGCAAACCTCGACTCCATTTCCTAAACCTTTGTAAACATACAAAGCCAGGTCAGAATTTATGTCAAGAAATGACTAAAATTTTTTTGTCTTAATTGCAAAAGACTCAACCATTTCTCATCATGCATGAACTATATATGCCTAAGGAATGACCTGATGGCAAATTTTACTGTTAGCAAAAGGGCCGAACTGCATGCACAGTGCCGAAAACCACATAAACAAGACAAGGAAAACTTTTTGCATTCTTAGGTACCCGTCAACTTCAGAGTGCAGAGACGGCAAATAAATAAATGAACAAGGAGAGGGTAATTAAGTAAAGTCAGGCATGCACGCACACACACACACACAAACATGCACGAAAAGCAGCTGTTGGGCCCAGGGAGGTCCTGGTGGGGAGAGTGTGGTTGTGCACAGGTACCCCAGGCAGACACACACAGCCGCGCTAATTGCAGTAATGACTGCCGCACAGACGCTAATTAAAGCCCAGTGCTGGATGGTGGTCTGCAGCACCGGCAAGTGCTGACAAGGTCTGACAGCGCATGCTGGCATACATAAACAAAGACATAATCTCAACTCCAGGAAAAAAAACATGTATAAAAGCATGGAGGAGAGAGTAAATACTTTCATGCCCAATCCCCGTGTTGACCATATGGCACCATGGTAATTATTATGCTTTCTCTCGTCTCTCTTCAAAGTGAGCAAGCGTATTAGAGTGACCATGAAAAGCCAACCATGCTCATCAGGGTGCGTATAATTGAGGAGCTTATGCAATGGCTTTAATTACATCCAGTACACTATCCAATATATACCCCCCTCCCCCAACTCATTGCAACATGTGGGGCCTACCTTTGATTCTGCTTCTGCGAGTGTAATGATGAAGGTTTACATAAGCACGTTTATATAAGTGTCTATGGTTACATTGTACATAAAACATGGTGGACAGTAACTTAACCTAACCTACGTTTTTTTTTTCCCAGTGAAAATACTATATTGGAGTCGCTAGCAAGTCCCAATTTATCAGTGTAGATTCTTTCTGTCCATCATCAAACCAGCAAATACCTCATTCCCTCATTCCCTTTTGGGAACTGGGATTTGCTTTACATAATGGTGCATTGTTCATTTTGTGTATGGGATACATTTTGCTCTGCTTTATTTAAAAATCCAACACAGTTGCTTTTTTTTATTTTCTTCCAGAAGTAAAAATTTAGCAAACTGTTTCATTTATTTTAGTTTCCCAAGACATGACATTAATACTATATATTTAAGACTTACACCCCATCAAACCAGACAATCCTGTTGAGTTTGAGATAAAGTGCAGGTATGTCATACTAAAGCATATTTTTATATATGAATATTACAAAGAACTAAGTATTGATAGATAGTCCAAATTTGTTCTACATGTCAAAAGCTTTAAACTCAATAAATCCTACACAAGAAAGTGATTTTGTTTACCAGTCTCAGAAAAATGTTAATTAGCTAATATGCAACTCTCACGGTATTCAGAGGTATAAAATAATACCATGGTATTATTCTTTTGTTTTGCAGGTTGTGGAAACGAACAGAGGTGGCATGGTGGTGCAGTGGTTAGCGCTGTCGCCTCAAAGGGTCGGCCACGGGTGCCTTTCTGTGCAGAGTTTTCAAGCTCTTCCCGTGTTTGTGTGGGTTTCCTCCAGGTGCTCCGGTTTCCTCCCACTGTCCAAAGGCTGCAGTAGGTTGATTGGATTGCCATAGGTGTGAATGTGTGTATGAATGGTTGTCTGTCTATGTGTTGCCCTGTGACGGGTTGGCCTCCTGTCCTGGGTGAACTCAGCCTTAGGCCCACAGTCAGCTGGGATTGGCTCCCGCGACCCGGAAACGGAAGAAGTGGTTTAGAAAATGAATGGATGGACACGAACAGTACCGAAATAATTCACTACAGACTCATAAAAGAAATCTGAGTAATTTTAGTTAGCTCTTGATATTATGAATAGAGCAGAGAGATGGTAAAAAAGAAATCTTTTTTTTACTTTTGCAGTACTGAACAGCTGCTGTACCCTGTTGATGTGTGCATGCACACTGCAAGATTTGGGAGGGTAAGTTATTTTCCCAGTTTTCCCAGTTTTCCTCTTTCCCAGAATGGTCTGCTCAATTTATTTTATTGAGTAGGGACTCAAAATAAGTTTATTCTATTATTAATACTTTTCATATTGTCTGGACACTGTCCACTGCAGCTCTCACATATTTTCCTTTTTTTCAATAAAAAAACAGAGCAATCAGACCGCAATCAATATCTACAACCAATGTGAAATGTTTCCACTGCATAAAATTGCCAATGTGCAAAAATAAATCATTCTGTTTCACATTTCCAATCTTATATGAAAGCCAGCTAAGGATTTTGAGGGTGGATATGGGGCATTTATTATCGGCAATAACAAAAGCATTTTTATTATTTCATATGAACCATTTTTTACTCACTTCACTGAAACAAGAAATTTCATCCAACATTTTGATAAAAGACTGAATGGTTATAATGATAAAAGGTGTTTTGAATGGGATTGTTACTGCTGTGTGCACAGTCGTATTTTTACTTTCTTGCCATGTTTTTCTCATTGGATCAAACAAAAGGGTTAAAGAGGACTTTAGTGTCTGACTTTGGCTGCTCACTGGCCTGGGACGTACTTGTCCCAGTAGAGACACAATTGACTTGTAACCAAAGGACATTCTTAGGTCACATCACCTCACAAGGGTACATCCCATTGACTTTTCGACAGGAACGCAAGCACAATCAGCTTGACCTGCTCTTTTGATTCTTTTCACATACATCCAACTCAACTCTGTGCTTGTGGCCCCATCATTATGTTTCCCAAAGGGCTTAGTTTCAGATGTGCCCCAACAAAATAACAATTTAAGGACCCCGGCGATTAGGTGGTTCAATAGCGTTTAATTACATAAAGGAAAGGGGCTATTTCTAGTTAATTAAAGCTCCATTAAGGGCAGCGAATCCCAATTAATATCAAATACATATTTAACAGATAAGGACTTCAGCAAATAGCCCTCACTTCACAGGTCCAATATTTGGGTAGCAGTGCATATTACCTATAATAACAGGTTTAATTAACTCGGTTGACCTAGCTCTGATGCATACAGAGCAAATGTCAGCTATTTGCCACCCACAAGCACCAAATTGCTCTCTTTTGCACATTCTACAGTAAACAGGCTTTGAGTTTTAGGAACTTAGACAGGTAATTAAAACTTAAAGTAATGCCTTAAATGTATTTCATTTAAATATATACATAATATCTAAATGGATAATTTATTTGATCATAATTACTGTAGAAAGTTAATTGAAAGACAACGGTTTAATGATAAATTCATGTTTGTTCAAATGATGTATACATGTGAATAAAGTCAACTTTATTTTATGATTTAGCAGTAAGTCTTTAAACCAAAGGCCAGAATGGTAACTGTCTTTAGTGTAAATTGCTTTATATATAACAGTTGTTAAGGAAGTAATAGAGACCTGTGAGGTAGAGTGTCTACAAAATGTTGGATTATTACTACTATTACTATTTTTTATTTGTGCTTATGTCTTGGCACTTTTTAATGTACTGTATGGTACTAGTCAGACCATCCATTTGCATATTTAATTTCCAGTCAAAAAATCTACTAAATACAAGGATTTCAGAAAACAACAGGAATAATAACAACAGTAATAATCTTTATTTATTTTGCCCCTTTAATACATAAAATGCAGTGCATAAGACAAAAATAGATTTTACATTAAAAAATAAAGAAATTATTACAAATGAGAAAAAAACAACAACAACAAAAAAGTATTTAGAAAGAGAAAAATATGGATACAATGAATTAAAACAAAGTATTAAAAGCCAGGGTAAATAAAAACATTTTAAAACAGGAAAGTGATTCAGGAAGCATATACTTAACAGAAAATTGCACAAAGTCTAAATATAATATATCAATAATCAGTTTGTCCACTCCATATTACAGACAAATGGTGGATACTGGAAAGATAATATAAAATATAACTGAGCTGTGTAATTTCTGCTAAATATAAGGTTATTATGTTCAGACTCTGAACAATGAACGTCTTTTACTTAATTTTGGGCTGGAAATTAAATAAGTGAAAGGGTGGGTGGTGTCTGTCTTTTACATAGCACAGCATGTGTCAGTCAAATGTTTGGACATACCTACTCGTAGGTGGGTTTGGTTTTTTTTACATTTTATAGTAATATGCTTATACATCTATGAAATAAATTGCAGTGGTACTTGCAGAAGTACACAGAAAATACCCAAATCCAAACTATCAAATATTTTACAGTTGTCAAAGTAGCCCTTTGCCTTATATCAGCTCTGCAAGCATTTAGCATCCTCTGAACAGCTTCACAAGAACCCTCCAGGGATGCTTTCTAACACTTTTCACTCACGCCTTTGTTTGGTGCCGGAGGGCATTTAAAAATATCTCAACTGTAAAAATTTGTTTTTGGAAATTGAAAAATTATACATCTGAAAATTAATTTACACACATAATAGGTCCTTAAAATGTCTAACCTTCTGAATAATTTCATTGGTAGGCATTTAGGTGTGTCTAAAATTCAGCATGATACTGGAATTATGAATCTTTTACTTCTTTGTTCAGTCTTACTTGTGCTGCACAGCATCAGTAAGCTGTATTTATGTTCCTGCGTGTGTCCTTAGTTGCCAGTCATACTTTACCTGTTCTGTGGCTCTGTTTTCTTTTTGTAAGGTTATAAGTACGGATTGGCCTTTGATTGTTCTGTCTGCCCGCATTATGAACCTGTCTGCCTGTGCTGATGATGTCTCATGGAAAAGCCCTTATAAAGCCTCATGCCCTTGCAGCCAAGCACATTCATTTAGACAAGGGAAGGTACACTTTATGTACTCTATTACAAAACAAGAATGATATCTAAAGTTATTTTGGGGCAGTGGCATGGATGGATGGATGGATACATGTATGTATATACAGACCATGGATCAATCTGATTTAAACTGATTTGAAGTTTTGTAATCTGTGTGTAAACAAAGATGTCAAGTTTAGCCAGGTAATGTTAATTTATAAAAAACATTTGAAAGACAACAGATGTCAAACAAGACAAACATCTGAAAAAATGAAAGAGGAGAAGCCTAAACTTAAAACTAAAGAAGGAAAAAAAGAGAAAACGCAGATATACGGCAAAATAGAATAAACCAAGACTGAACAGGTGAGTGAATACACAGTCTTCAGCACGAATTGAACACCTGAGTAAACAGATATTATTTAACTATTAAATATCTCTTGTTGGGGGGGCACTTTAGAAAAGTGTAATATATTTATTTTGTCCTCACAGCTGGTGTAAAGCTAAGGCAAACAATATAGTTAATGCATCAGATCATAAACAACTGTAGATTGAATGTAAAGTTCTGACTGTTTTTTCCTCTTTTTTTCAAAGTAACTATTTCTGATCGACACTCATGTCATTGTAGTTTGCGGCAAATGGTGATGATGCTGTACATGCGAAGGCATTTAGGTCACTTTCACATATGAATTTTTCCATGTTACATTGTGAGGTGTTTATTTAGGTTATGCTCCAACATTCAAAGAGCAAGAAAGAAGTTGATAACTAATGAAAGTGCGCGAGAAAGTGTATGTGGAGTAAAAAATAAGACCTATTAGAGATGAGGAGATAAGCAGGCAGCTTCCTCGCAGCTGGTGAGGCCTTGTACTAATTGTGCCTGTGCCTTCCTCCATTCATTCCTCCATCCTTGTACTGTAGGAGCGACTGAGGCCTTTTTACTCTCCGCTGACATGTGAGACAGGGCTGCCGTTAATTAAGTTAATCATGCTCTCCAGCCCGGGCTTCTTTTGCTTTCTCACGCACGACAGCCTCCTCGTCCAACAGCTGAGCACACTCACCAAAACAAAAGGAAGTGGAACACATCGCCAGAGAGAGAGAGAGAGAGAGAGAGAGAGAGAGAGAGAGAGAGAGAGAGAGAGAGATAGGAAGGGAGAGAGATAGGGGAACAGTAAGCTACAGGCAGATTAGATCTGAGGAAAACTTTCCTCCACTCCGCCCTGCCAGTGTTTCTGTGCACACTTTCAGGCAGCAGTGTTGAGAAGGGGCCTACTGAGATTACCAGTGTTTTTTATTTATTTCCGGAGGTAGCACAGCGGCTTCGTGTGAAAGCACAGCGGGGGGCTCCAGCTTCAATCAGCCCAAAACCGGCGCTCGGAGACAAGGGGCCCTTTGAGTTTATTTATTTATTTATTTATTTATTTATTATTTTTTGCTTTTCTACTTGGCTGTGCCCTTAAAAAATAGCAAGAAAGAAAGAAAAAAAAAACACTTATGAACGACTAAACGGATAAAGCGTCACGCTTTATTTTAGTAACAGTAACATCATCTCCAGAAAAGGGGCTTGAGAGTGAACCATGCAAGAGGGCAGCAGCAGTTACAGTGGCGGATGGAGACAGAAAATCTGTTGCCGTATCAACATGTCAGGTGCTGTTGTTCGCACGTGATTCGCTTCCTTCCTGAAAGAGGCTTTTATCTCAACAAATGCTGCCGCATCTGACTTGTTTTGACGGGTGAAGCTCAGAGTCAAGGAAGCAAGAGTAAGAAAATAGCAACATGTAAATTTCATTGAATTTTGCCACACATTTCCTTTCAGCCAAACAGGGCAGAGTGACCATGTACACCAAGTGTGGGTAACTCCAGTCCTGGAGGCCCAATGTGGCCCACAGTTTGATTATTTCCCTGCTTTAACACACCTGGCTCAACTCACCCGTGAATTGCAAGGTTTAGTGAGAGTGTTTGAGGAGGGGAAATCTAACTGTGCTGAGATCAGCCCTCCAGGACAAAGTTACCCACCCCTGATGTACACACTCTGTTACCTCAATACAAAACCAATGCAGTAGCTCCACCCATAAATGCATTATTTAAAACTGGTGCAGAAATGGTACATCAACCAGACTCCAGCTGATCCAGATTCAGAACTTCACCGAAGCACTTACAGAGACTCTATACTATTAGTGTGACCTGTGCTTTAGCCTGTTGAAGAAACAAACCATGCTTTCTACTTTGCAAAGTATTGTTTTGCCCTGGCTAGCATTACTGAGTGTTACTTTCATGTCTGTGTTTCCTCTAATGTTTATTTTTACCTTCTTCCTGTTTTTGTACATTATATTTGTGGAACCTTTTTGCTGCATTTGAATCCTCTTGTCTCAGTCTGACTATGTTGAGTTTGAAGTTAAAATGCTACGCTGAAGTACACTGTTGTAACTTGTCCGAAGATTAAAGTAAATGCTCAAATAAATTAAATCTAGCTTCTCTCCATCCATCCATTTTCTGCTCATCAGCACTCATAGGGTGGAATACAGGGAAAGACCCTGGACAGGTTGCCAGTCTATTGTAAAGCAAACCATCACATCTGGGGACTCTAGGGGACCGTTGCACCTTTGGACTCTGTGAAGAAAACTGGCATAGACGAGGGGAGAACATGCACACTCCACACAGAAAAGATGATGCCGTATACCAAACCTAAGACATTCTCACTTTGAAGCAGTAGTGTTAACTTAACTAGATAAATTAGTTAGAGAGTAAGTAATTTCACTTAAAAATACTGCAGACTATTCCCATTTTCTAGACTTTTATAGACTTATGTTGAAGACAATATTTTGCAACCTTGCTATGCTGGGACCCATTTTACAGTAAAACAAATAGCACTACAAGAGTGCGCTACATTTGTACACGCATGTGATTTAATACTATCTGAGGTCAAGAACGCTATAATGCAACATTCTGTCTAACCTGTCCAACCTTGTAGCTATGGAAACATGCATTTGTGGGAAAAGCATGTTCATGTCACTTCCATCAGTTCCACCAATTGGAGCAAAATGATGGAACAAAATTCTTTGTCTTTCATAGAGAAGAGCTACCAAAGAAAAACATTTTCTTAAGCGAAATCTAGGGATGGAACAGTCATAAATATTCATAGCCAAACCCAGTTCTAATTTCTTTACAGCCAAATTGGTGGAGGGCCAATTTTTTGGCTGAGTTTTATAAACCCAAAGCTTACAATGCATGGGCTAAATGAGCACATGAAACACACTAGCACATTTTCAGAACTTTCTTTTGGCCAGATTCTTGAATATTATTTGCTCTTTAATGGGTCAAACTGGCATTTAAAATTCATCAACAAAAAAACTTGCCATTTTAAATAATTGCCCTTTTAAATCGTATGAACCAATAAAGTGTTCCATCAAATGTTAAAGCAGCTAGCTAGCTATTTATCACAACACATCCTGCAAATATGCCACAAAATTTGGTGGTTTGACTAATAATATATTTACAAGTTGACCCATTCCAACTGTGAATCCCTAGTGAAAGTTTTGTGTAATAGACAAGAATCATTTACACAGAGATGACACAAGTAATTTATTTAATGTTGACACAAATAACTCTCGTTCTCAATTAGTTTCACAGTAGGTTAGTCAAAAAACATCCTTGCTTTTTTTGCAGAGATTGAATTGGAATGGGCTAGATACA
The DNA here is from genome assembly GCA_037974385.1 of Arnoldichthys spilopterus. Classification (NCBI taxonomy): domain Eukaryota; kingdom Metazoa; phylum Chordata; class Actinopteri; order Characiformes; family Lepidarchidae; genus Arnoldichthys; species Arnoldichthys spilopterus. The sequence continues at coordinate 3,588,570 of JBBPDA010000138.1, forward strand.
AGAGAGCAGGACAGACAGAAAGAGAGAAAGGAGGTCACTGGAGAGGGGAGGGGGATGATATGGGGTGGGGCGAGGGGGGGGTCGGGGGGCGGGATTAGAAATGCTAGGCTGACCACACATGGCAGAAGTGTACAGATGTCCAGGGTCCCATGCCTCTAAGGGAACTTCTGCAGCTATTGCACAGGAATCCCCCCTACATGCATACACACGCACAGACACACACACACACACACACACTGGCCAGTGTCACCATGGAGATGTAATAGACTGCCATGTTTGGTTACCTCTTTACATTTAGATCCAGTCTCCACAGGTGTAACGCAGTATGACCCAATGTCCAACTGTATTTACTTCTCATTAGTACTAATCAACTGTTAAACGTATTCTGGCAAATATGAGTCATTTAATGTAATATAGGTTATTTATTTCACAAGCATTTTTTTATATTTCTTAAAATCCTCTTTACATTCCAAATAAAAAATAAATAAATTAAATGAAAATCCATCAACTGTGGCAGCTGCATGGCTGTAAAAACCCTGTCCATTCATTTCATTCATCCTGGATGAAATGACTGGATGACCTACCTGCCTGTCTACCTAACTACCTGCCTACTTGCGTGCACTTTACTCATGCAGTCATTCAATGTAACAACGAGAGTCTTCTACAAGACACATTAGTTAAAGATAGCAAGCCGGTTGCATGATGGTAGCGCAACTGCCTTCAGCAGCTTTTTAGTCGCAGAAGAAAGACAAAATTGGAGAAAGCTACAAGCAATAAAACGTTGGATACAGCAAAAAACAAAACTGGAATGTGGATTTTCCACAGAAGCAACAAATGAAATAAAGAATTAATCTGTGCACATTCATGTGTTTTGGAGAGCCTTTGGAGAAAGGTCAAAATCTGTTAACTTCTCTAGAGCTGCCTACCCTAACTGTGCACACAAAAAGCGTAATAATGAGATTCGAACACAGTAAAATGACTGTTTTATGAATAGTTAGTGAAAATAGTGAAAATGCCAGAAAATGTTTCATATTTAAAACCCATTTCTGACCACAAAAAAAAAAAATAGAACAGGTCTGGTTGATTGACATGCCAAAAAACATTTACAACATGTAGTGCAACATGTTCGATAACAAAAACTTAATTGGATTTAGTAAAGTTGAGTATTTGTCTGCAAATTCAGAATTACCAATGATTTGACCTATGAGCTACTTATGAAGAAGTGTAGAGGTTTTCTGGTTCAGAGACAGAGTCAGAAGCAGAGTGGACAACTGCTTACTAATGGTTTTCTTTTTATTCTGACAAGCACAAACAGCCATATCCACTTTAAATTTGGTGTTAGTGGCAAAATTCTGAGAGCTATGGTGATGTTGGTGGTCTGTTTACATCTTTCTACGTTAGAGTGCCTAAGGCTGAAACTCAATAGAAAGTTAATCTGCAATGCAAACAAAATCCTCTTCTCCAACACTTTTCCCTTCTTTAGTAGTGATGACTTGTTGCCTTTCTCTACTACATTTTTACAGTAACTCATGGTTTCAGTCATTGATGCATAATACAGTACAAAGAAATGGACAAATGATACAGAAAGAGAAAGAGCGACAGAGAGAGAAAGAGACAGAAGATGGTGAAGGAAAGGTTTCAGAGACAGAGCATTAATCTTGTTGTTTCCGTCCCCATCTAAATCTCTGAGTCACCAGGATATCCATACCATCTCCCACTACGGCCAACAGATTCATCATTTTCTACAAATGATTAGGACAATTCCTGTTGTGCTATAAAATTCAGCATTGCAATGTTAGCCATCATAAATCTTTTCTTACAGAACAAGCACGCTGTATGAGGCAGTAGTGGCGAATCAGACTGATCAGAATTAAAAACAATTATAATAACAACAATAAAACATTTTATTTTAGAGGCACATTTCACAGCATTTAAGTTCATCTGTCTGCAAATTCAGAATTACCAATGATTTGACCTATTATAAAGATTAGAACATTATAAAGATGAGACAAATATAGTACAAAGTAAATTACAATAAAAGTAGTAACAATTTTTTTTTTAATTAAAAGTGAGCATTTAAAGAGTATTTTTATCTAACTTATTTGAGTATTTAACTTGCTCTGGTAAAGGCTGTCTAAACTCAGTACAGTACTATGTTCTAAACTCTACATTCAAGTTAAATTTTTAAAAATGACCCCCAAAATATGGGCAAAACAGTGGTGTAGTGGTTAGCATTGTTGCCTCACAGTCAGAAGGTCCGATCCCCGGGTCGTGCCACGGGTGCCTTTCTGTGCGGAATTTGCAAGTTCTCCCCGTGTTCGCGTGGGTTTCCTTCGGGTTCTACGGTTTCCACCCACTAAGCAATAGGTTGACTGCATACTCTAAATTGCCTGTAGGTGTGAATATGTGTATGAGTTGTTGTCTGTCTGTGTGTTCCCCTCGATGGTTTGGCCTCCTTTCCTGGGTGTACCCCACACCTTAGGCCTGTAGTCAGCTGGGATTGGCTCCAGCTTCCCCATGAACCGGAAACGGAAGAGGCGGTTTAGAAAATGGATGGATGGATGGACCCCCAAAAGGGCCTTTCTAGTAAGTTTTTAAGTGTTGAGGTTTTCACAAATTTATGGACTTTCTTTTTTCCCTCTCATATGTGAGTAATGTTTAGCAAAACAGCTGAAGAGTGTAGAAATAATATAGATAAAAGTAAATCTATATTCACTTTTTAAATGTAGTGAGTTGAGAACATATTTTAATTTGTAAATGAGGGAAGTGTAAGAAAATGCATAAGCATTTAAAAAGCATGTCTAAATATACCATCAAAGGTATTATACTTTAACTCATACTTGAAAATAATAATAACGACCCACTTATGTAAAGTTCTCAATTAGTTTCACAATAGTTTTCATATATATATATATATATATATTGTAGTTATTGAGTAACAAATGGAAATTAATAACTGAATTAAAGGAGGTTAATGGCGGGGTGCCTCAAAGGTCACTTACAGGACCACTGGGCTTATCTTTTTTTTAACATCCATGGAATGTTCCAATCCCCAGACTAAATCTGAGGCAAAATCTGTATCATTTTCATAGACGTAAGGGAGGATGAACCTGAAAATGAGGTGAAATTGGATGGGGGAGGTTAGTGTGACAGACATTGATCTGTCCTTCCCACACACACACATCCCAGCTACTTATAGGCTTTTGAGTAGAAGTTGCCATATTAACACTGGTTTGAGATCAGTGTCTGGGATGAAGTCGAAGGATGAACCGAAATGGAAAGTTAGGAAGAAATTGGATTGATCAGCACCATGGACAGTTCACGGAGTAAGGGTTCATTTTAGCCAAGCACTCTGAGGCACCCTTCTCACTCCTATCATACACACATACATGTTTCTTCTTATTTTCCATTCCCTTTAAGCATGCATAACTAATAGCCCTTGTTGGATTAGAGATTTTTTAATACCACAGAGCTGTCAATGTCTGCAACCCAGGAGATTAATTTGGCTGTGCCCCTCATCACTTAGCTGTCTTCACAGGCATGCAAAATGACTTGGAGAAGGGTCTGATCTGACCAAACCCTTGTTGTCCCAAATCACTTTCGATTTTTAAAGCGCTTTGTGACATTGAGCATCTGGGTGTATTAAATCAGACCAATAACGAAAAAAGTAATAATATTTATCATCATAATAATGATAATCGTCACTACATCATATAATAAACTTTCACTGCATCATATAACTCCAAAACAGAACATTTTTTATTAAGGAGGTTTTTTAAAAGGTTTTTTAAAAGGTTCTTTTCATTCACACATCTAATTTCAAAATGAATTGTTTAAAGAACCAACCACTTAAAGGTTCTTTAGGGAACCAAAAGTGATTTCTCAATGAGAGTTATGCCCAGTCCTGGTGTTCCTAGTTCAGAGGAATCATAACATTTTATGTTTTACCTATTCTCCTGACACAGCACACAAGGAGTCTGATAATTAGTTAATGAGTTGAATCAGGTATACCACAAATTGGGTTCTGATAGCTGGGATTGGTAACACCTGTTCTTTGGCATCACTCCACTTTTTTGGGTGCCTTTATGTTTTAAGAAGGAAGACAGCAAGCAAGAGACATTGTTGGGGGATGGTTTGGTTTAACCCCTTCTGAAAGACAGCCAGACAGATAGACAGACAGATGAAGAGCTGGATGGGAGAGAGAAAGAGAGAGAGAGAGAGAGAGAGAAAGAGAGAGAGAGAGAGAGAGAGAGAGAAAGAGAGAGAGAGAGAGAGAAAGAGTTAGAGAGAGAGACTAACCTTTAATTGGTTGTTGAAGTGGAGAGGCGGAGGGTGTCTCTAAGGCTAATGATGGTGTGGTCTCAGCCGGGTTCTCCCTTTGTATAGGGACCCCCGTCTCTCTAGGGAACAGCGCTATCTGTTTCTTAATTTAACGCTTCATTTGTGATTGCTGTCAGACTGGGCCTGTGTGCGTGTGTGTATGTGAGCGAGATAGAGCAGGACACTTGTGTGTTCGCAAAAGAAGCAAGCCAGGAGGTGTATACTTGCATTTGTAATAATATCACGCTTGTGTGTGTGAGTGTGTGTGAGCTCAGGTTAAGGTTAGGCTGTTGGGTGTTTTGTGTAATGTGTTTTACAGTATAAAAACAAACTGTTAGAACATGTTATTATTTCTAATATAAAATACATATTATTGTTACATATATGTACATTTACATTTAGGCATATGCCAGATTTTCTTATCCAAAGTCCCTTACAATTTTCATGGTGTTACAGTGAATGTAGCATTAGGAGCCAAAGGATTGATTTATTAATTTAGGGTGTTATCCCCAACAGTACAGCCTATGTAGGTCCTTACATATGTGACACATAAAGGTCATTGTGATTATGTATGATTTTGTTATATTTTGTTTTATTATATATGATTATATATATATATATATATATATATATATATATTTGGCAAAATGGAGCAGTCAATAGCAAAAACTTTCAATAAAAGAGCCATGAGAACTCCAAGAACCATATA
>JBBPDA010000138.1:3599034-3639825 GCA_037974385.1 Arnoldichthys spilopterus
ATACAGTACACTGTGTAGTGAATATATAAAATTTTGCATACTTCTAACTTCAACAGTTTAGCTATAAGGTAGGCGGAGCTCATAAAGTAGCCTTTGATTAGAAAATGCAACGTAAGAGCTTCTAATAAAGTGGAAACTGAATGTAATGACAAACTAAGATGGAAGCTGTAACTTTTTGCACTTGAAGAAAATAGCAAGGTGGCGACACAGCAGACTTTCAGACTAAGGAACTGTGGCACTTGAGTTGCACACTAAGTTTATAGGGCTCTGCCTTGAGCTTCAAACACCTCCGCATTTGCCAGAAAAATAGGTCACATATTCACCTGTGTCCTGTAGCAGCCTATAGTGTGAAGGCGTTCACTTTATAGAAAACGCTGACCGCTACACTTGCAGCAAAACTCTGCTGCTATAGCCTCCTAACAGCTGATTCAGCCGCTGGAGGCTGGAGGGAGGCAGCAATGTTCGTTGAGGTTGGCCTTTATGCTGATATGTGTCCAATTGTGCTGTTCTTTATATAATAATGCTTGTGCTTTGAAATTGGTACTCTCAGATCTCAGATCAGCAATAAGGCACAGCGTTTTAAATCGATCAAAGACACTCTCTTGTTCTTAGGGGAGTATTTCAGGGACAGAGTCTGGGAGAAAGGTCAGAGGTCATGCTGGTCCAGTGCAGAACAACCACATCAGAGCAGATAGACATAAAAGGGAGAAAAAAACACAAAGGGGTAAAGATATTTTTGTCACTTGTTCTAGCTCACTTCATCTTAAAAGCTTAATACAGAAATAAGTAAGCAGTGCCCCACAAGCCAAACTTGACACACGTACAGGCTACAGAACATTTGTCTTAAACAAATAACAAAACTGAATGTCAGTAAATGACTTACTGGGTTACGATGGGTCAGTTACTACCTAGAAATGAGTATTGCTCACTCAGAGTTCAGCCCACCCAGTTGTTGCATTGGCATTCAGGTTCTAGCCCTGGCTTCAGGGAGCCTGGTGGTATTTATACCTTTTTTCAATTGCTTTGGCTCACTTGTCAAATGATTTTTAATATGAGTGTAAAATCTTGTAATAAAATTGTAATAATATGTTGACGTTCCAACTTCTTTATCTATCTAAATGATTGGCTGGAGCAGACGACTTATCATCAACACTGGTATACAAGTAGGTGCAACACAAAGTGGGATTTAAAAGAGAAAACCATGAGACACTGAAACTCCTTATGGCAAACATTTCTGTCAAGTGTAGAAAGTTTGAAACCAGTTTGAGACCATACTAAGCTTTTTTTTTTTTTTAGATAAACCGTAAAAAGAAAATTACACAGTAATGAATAAAAATTACCCAGACAAAAATTTTAAGATTCGCCACCTCAATCAGGGAAGTCTAAAACAGGACATGTGCTGCAGTGGCCCTCGCCATCCCTACCATGCCTACAAGGCCTATGCACAGTACTATGAGCAGTCATACATGTTTATTTCTCATAATTTCTTTTGGCATGCAATGCATTTACTTTCATGTGCTTGGCAAGCCAGAGGCATGAACTTCTAGGTCTTGGCAGGACAGTTGTAAGCTAAGACAGGCCCCCCATCCAGGCAAAGCTTAGGGAACAAACTCCCGCTTTGAAGAGACGTAGTGAAGCAGGGGACCAATCAGGATCGAGTGGAGTGGGGACGAGGACTCTCTACCTGAGCAGGTGTATTACCTATTGGGAAGCACGTTTAAAAACTCGTGAACGTACACGGAGACGGTGGCAGTCTGACTCGGAGTCGATCCCACCACTCAGAGCCTCCAGCACCTTTCCCCCAAAAAACAGTCTGTCTTTTACAACAGCCCGATGGAAAAGCGCGTTTTTCTCGTTTTTCTGCTTTGTCTCGCGACGTGCTCAGAGTCGTACAGCGCCAGACAGGACGCGTACGAGAAGATGGTCAGCCTGCTGTCCCCGGGCGAAAACGACCTGAGTGAAAGCGCCGTCCGCTCTTTTTTCAAGCTTCTGGAGAAACGTGTGCAATGGGCCGGTGTGTCGTGTGGAAAGGTACGGCTTTTGTTCAACCCCACTTCTGCAGGCTGCGTTCGGCGGGGTCGAGGTCCAGCACCACCTCCGCCGCGGGTCCGTGTGCTACAGCGGCCCAGAGCATTAAAGACCAGGGAGATCCGCTTCGATCACTTTCAAAAACACACGCAGCGGGTTTAAACAGCCGGTGTACTGATCGCACATGTTATTCGTGCTGTGGAAAACCAAGACCGAAGTTTCTCGGTAGTAATAGGCAGATTCAACAGGAGCTCGTGTTAAAAAGGTTTCTGAAGGTTGATCTCTTTAAAAATACTTCACCATCTCAATTATTGCTGCTGTGGTTGTCTTTGATTGTAGAGCAAAACATTACACTCCCACTGTTAAAAAGAAATCTTGCTCAACATAAAACTTGAAGAACTTAACAGTACGTTAATGGAGCAAATCTCAGCTTTTCACACTTATTGCTTCTTAAAGTTTAGTGAAATGAAAATTTTAAGCTGATAAAGATGAATTTAAAAATTTGAACTTAAAAACAAAAAATCTAAAAAAAAAAAAAGGTCATTTTAAAAATAGACATAAAAATACTAAAATCATCAAGATTCAATAGCATTTTTCTTGGACCCATAGCGCAACTTATAGCAGGACACGACAATCATAAAGTGCAGAACAGACATCACAGTGCATTGACAGTAGACATAACACACTATAACACAACACAATATTTACAGTGATTGTACCAGCTGCTGTTTGCTATGACCAACAGGTGATGTGAAATTAACATTGGCTAATGTATAATAATCAAGTTATGAGACATAAATTGAATATTGGATTACAGAATATTGGTACAATAAAAACAATGACAGTGTGTCTCCATTATAGATAAAGTGGCTTTAAACAGTTATCAGAAATGACAACAATGGTTTTTTATTCTTTTTTACTTTATTTTACAGTAATTTTGTGCTTTTAAAAAAATTCTCTGTTAATATGAACTTAAATCATGAAACATTTCAAAGAGTAAAGATACTTTTATACTTTTCCAGTCATAGGTGCTCCTTCTTATTTTCTCCACTGCACTCTGTCTTAGGTATAAGGGTACATAAACAATATAAAAAGCCTTTTAGTTGAATTATCTGCACAATAAAAAGGCATCCTTTGTGATCCTTGTGAAAGAGTTCTTTGAGGAACTGCTCACAAGAGCATTTTTAGTAACAAAGGCTTTTCTGAAAGGCTTAATTATTGGAAATGAGAAGAGTCAGCAATGTGTCATACCAGTGAAACATATTCTTAAACTGAAAAAAAAGTTTACTTCAATCAAATCTGGAAAATTTCAACATGAATAAAATATATTTCATCAAAACGCTCTTCTTTCACAGTTTTACCAATAATAGTGTGGATGGAATACATTTTATTCATGTGGAATTTGGATCATGTAAATCTGATGCTTATATCAGCAATAAATGCTGAAAATATTATTATTTTAAGAATTTTAACAGTGACTAAGAGTGTCACTTATAGTGATATGCAAAAGTTTGAACATCTTTGGTCAAATGACTTGTTTTTTTGGGTTAAAATATGCATGTCATCTACATAGAATAAACTTAAATGTGGCAATTTCTGCCATTTCTTTTTATTTTTTAACATATTTTTGGATGTCATAACTTTTGAACAGGTCACATTTTATGCTTTATTTTTATTGGCAATATGTTAAATTCTACGCATTAGTATTTTTGTGCTATAAGATTTTTAGAAGTGTGTTCACTGTGTAGGATAAGTGTGCTTAGAAAATAAATATTAATGCCATTTGAATAGTGGCTTTGTTTGCACAAAATTGTATTTTATATAATAAAGGTGACCTTATGGAGTTTAAATGGCTTATATCATGGAAAACTGAAGAGTTCTACAATACTCTGAAGTTATAAGAAGTGTTTCAGCCCAGACAACTTTCTGAAGTAGGCACAGTACCATGCAGTCAATCAGAATAGCTTATATTTGCATGTATCAGTAAAAACAGTTTTCTTTATTGTAAAGTATAAAAAGAGGTTGGGGATGGTAATTTAAAAAGAATTCTGACTGTTTTCAGTATGTAAAACAACATAAACATAATAAGCAGACACATGGCAATTAACACATGGCAAGAACAGTATTTGGGACTTTTATAGTCTCCAAAACTGTAGGTGCTTTACCAAATAAAAGCTTTTCCTTGAACTATTTACAGTCATTGGTGTGAGCAACAGCTGTATGTTCCCCAAAGGGCGCATAGCATTTCCCAGACAGTTTTCCTATATAGTCTCCAGGCTAGCTATTTCTTTTCCACAAGATAATGTAAACCTCAAAATCACAGATAAGGCCAGTGTCTCCATGAGTCTCAGGGTATTGACTATGATAAAAGTGCCTGACCCCATTTAGTCATCAGACATCTCCGATAGCTGGCTAGTCTTCTTAGAAAACTGTTTCCACAGTAATATAATAGACAAAAAATGTCCTAAAGGCTGGGGGAATTAAAATGTGTCATTCTCTCATGTGGCTTTGACTTTAGGTTCAGCTGGAAAATGGCATTGGCCAATTAGTCAGTAACTACACCAGTTCCAGTGGTCTGCAGATGGATGGGTTCTTCAGAATGGCTGCCGGGTGTTGTCTGTTCCTCAGCTCTCCCTTGACAACTTGCTTGGCCATCCAGGATGGTCGCTGGGCACAGGAGACAGATCACTTCCTTCTGTTAATTCTAGCCCATGATGACCACAGTGGCAGCCTGAGAACAGAAGGCTTGAAGAAATTGCTTCATGATATGGATACTTATTATCACTCAGAAGGCCATGATGGGGTAAGTATAAAATCATTTATTTTATTGATTTTTTTTTTATTTAATAACCTTTGTTTAACATAACTGAGATTAAACATAATAAAAGATAACAAAATTAAAGATCTTTTTAGAACAGTGCCCTGACCACTGCAATATCAGCCTATATTTACATATATAAACACCACATGCATTTTTAAAAAAGGTTTAAAAAGGTTTTTTGGAGTGTTGCCACAGAGAAAGAACTTCTACTTCTTCTATTTTTACGAACTTCTATATGTGTGAGTATAAAGAAAGTAATTTTAAAAAATGCAAAACATGATAAAGGTACTACACAAATTCATGTTTTTTTCTAAAAATCAAATGCCCAAGCCAAGGACCATTTAGAAAAATAATTTGAAGGCCCCATATGCTGAAAAACACATCTATTTTTGGAAAATAAATGACATTTGATGTATTAGGTAAAGTTTAAGATCATGCTGTTCTCACCTCAGTCTGAACCATCAATAAATGGAAACTAACCAACAAAAACAGCCCATAGTGAATTCATTGTCACAAAAACCACCATTTTCATACACTGGCCTATTTAGCCTACATCAATTTAGCCCCATCCATATTACAGTTTTAAGAAGTGTTTTAGCCCAGAATGCTTGCTTGATTTTGGCACAATGCATGGTATCCAAACAAAACAGACTGTTGAATTCTATAGGGGTAAAGATAGGTTGGAAAATTGTTGTGGAAAAATGAATGACAGATATTTTGGTGAATAAACTTATACAAATGTTGTACGAAACAGACCACAGAGAAAAAAATGCAAGAAATACAGAATATGAGCTTCTTAAAATAGGTATCCAAAATAATAGAAATTAATTTTAAAAATTTAAAATATCAACAGGCAGTTATAGCAAAATAAAAGTATTATTGAAAAAAATATATATTAATATTTTATAAGGACCGAGAATAAATCACAAACTCTGTAAGACATAATTATAATATTATATTATAATAAATTTGAATATTTCAAAGACCATTTAATTTTTCTAATACTTGTGGTATTCTAAAATTCCCAAATCTGTCAGAAAACTCACAGAACCTGAACTGACAAATGATTGATACCTAATGCTGATGGCAGTGTTTTTTTATGTCACTTTTGCAGCATTGCATCTCCCTGACTGACATCCTTCAAGAGAGCAATGTGACTGGCGCACACCATCAACAAGCTGACCCACATGCAGACCTGGACACAGTGTTGGGCACTTTAATCTACCATATCTTGCAGGGAGACTGCCTGAGCACTGACAGCCTTCCAGAAAAAGAGTTCTTTATGGATTACATATTCAACCGCTTTGGCCCAGACAATATTACTGTGAAAGGTATGGCATTGACATAGGAAACTGCAAGATGATGAAGAAAAGCAACCAGTCATTATCATGAATGAGGGGTCTATTTACAATTGCTCACTACTGCACTGACATCAATGTGGTGAGGTAACCCATTTTTGGGAATGAGTGGGCCTCTGTTTAGAGCATATGTTCCTTTGATTTATTGAGTATACCTAAAACAGTACCTTTGGCTGAACAGTCTTATTTTCTAGCAAAATACTCAACTCTGCAATTTTGCAGATGACTGTGTTGTCTGTTGTGTCTGTTAACTGAACAGCAAATGTAAGCTAATGTGCTTACATTACATCTTAAAAACAAAGACGCAAAAGGTTTCTAGAACCCCCACACAATGCAAAGGTTCTAGGACATCCCCTAAATGGGTAAAGAACCTGTAAATTATGTTAAAATGTACATATCTTTTTCTAGCCTTTGTTTAACATAATCAAAAACATATTTGTTCATACGAATTGTTTTTTTATTTATGTGAACGTGTTTGTGTGGTTTTTGTCATTGCCTCATATTTGTTGAAATTTTCTTGACACAGACCTAGAGAGTTTGATGAATGCTCTAAACCTGGGTCAGACAGGAAATAACAACAATCAAGACCAAGACCATGGCCATCCCCATGATCAGGAGGTCCACAATGGCGGAGAGGGCCTCAGGCACCGTCATGGCGAGTCTCCATCTTCCAACAGCAGCTGGGACATGGTAATTACCAAGTCTATTCAGGTCATTCAGCTCCATCAATATTGCCTCTTAATCTCCTCAATGCTATCAGCTTTTACATGACCAGCTGAAGTCCTACATTGGAAAAAAACTGAATTCAATCTATTTTACTGAATTAAAATGGCAAAGATGACTGAAAAATGGTTCTTTTCAGTGGTGAAATAGAAGAACCACTTTTTGTACCATAAAGAACCAGGTTCCGAATCATTTTATAGATGATTTAATTATATTCAGTTCCACCCACTAGCTAAGAAAGTCACACAATCTTACCAACATTGGGAGGGGGAAGCCTATCATGTGCAGCCCAATTCACAGCTCATCATGCTTGGCACTAACTGCCAATTCTGATATGTGAGCTAAGAGATGACCACTTTGGTGGACAAAAAGGGCCAAACTTCCTATCTAGAGAGCGCAAAGCCAGTTGTGTTGCCAGTCACTGATGGCTGTGGTACTGGCCTGAATAACTTTCATTTACAGCCTAAAGACCCTAAAGTAACATAGAGGTTCTACACAAACTTGACATTTTTCTTACAACTGTAAATACAAGTCAAGAATTGTTGAGTATTAATAATCTCTTAACTTTTATTTACTTTTGGAAATAACTGTGATGTGTTTTATTCATATTGAACTCATATATTTGATTAAAGTTAGACAAAAATACAATTTTCTTCAGTGCAAACGAACTCAGCTATGCTGGTCCACTTAATTTCTTGGCTGATACTAACCTTAGCTCAGGTGAGTCGTTAATACAGGTGAGTGGTTAATACGTACTATGAAAACATGCTTTAAGAATATGCGCCCTTGCAACCACCAGCAACATGCACCCACAGGGGAAATTTCCATGCACAACAGAATGCTAATGAAGTGCGCTTTGTTGAGGTCTCGCAGGGCAAAAACATCATTTAGTTGCGACACTTCACAAAGGGGCAAGTCATCTGGCAGAGCAAGAAATCATGTTCAAGTTTCTGACATGGAGTGTCAGTGGCTAATCTTCATGGATGGATGCAATGGTTTGATAGGGAGAGTTAGCAGAGAACTTTATCCATCTTCAGCAATCACAGTTTAAGCATGGTAACTGGAGGCACACACATGCTATCCGGTCCATGATGAGTGCTTCAAATGGAAGCGTGCCTAATGTTGTGTTTAAATTTGGAAATATGTTATTAGCAATCTGTGTAAACACCACTCAGTGGTGCAGTCATAATGTTTAAGTCTAGCTATAGGCATAGCCTGTGTGATTATCTTCTTATGGAAGGGCATCATTTAGCATGCTATCATCCATACTGATGCTAATTTACTTAAATACCAGATTTCCAATACACTCACCCTCAACACCTACCTTGTATTTCCTTGTTGGTATCACAGTGTCATGCAGTTAAGAATCAATCAAAGTCAATCATCTTTTACATATACCCAGGATACATTGACCTCCCCATTAGCATTGCACCCGATCAACAGTTCAAAGCAACTGAGAGAAAAAAAGAAACATGAGCAAAATGACTAAAGCTAAAAAAACTAAAATTAACAAGCAATCGTTAAAGATTGTTAATCCAAATTGTGCATCAACATGAGAGTTACAGTCTCTAACAGTAAGCTGGGCCTAGAATACAATTGTTTTGATAAACAGGTCAGTGTGCTTACACATGTTTTAATTAAAATGCTTTTTTTCTATTTGTCGGCAGACATGTTTTAGTGCCCAGGATTTGCTGAGGATCTACCAGCTGAACAGTTCTGAACTCAGCAGAGATCAGTTCACTCAGCTAAGCCCTGCCCTGATCCAGCAACTAATAAGTAAAGCCTGTACTGAGACCGGCCCCATCACAGACCCTCCTGTCCACCCTCTCAGCACAATGGAGCGTGAGTTTGTAGCATGTACTGTAAAGATCAATCACATTGTTCTTTTCTAAACTATAATGGTACAATAGTTAGACAGATTAGCACTTCCAACCTCGTAGTATTCATTAAGTAGTAAAAACCTAATGCCTTACTATATCTGGCTGAAATCTATCATGAACACTAAACACTTGATTTCATCCAACATCTGTGGTACCTGGGATGGGACTTGAACATGCGACCCTCTGATCACACGGGCAAGTCCCCAACCACTAGGCCACCACTGCATAAGTCTTTTATAACAACTGATTTATACCTATGTAAGCATCTTCTTAGCCTTCTCAGGGTTTTAATATGTTTCAGTTCCCATAACACTTTCTGAGCTGAAATGGCATCAACGTTTAATAAAGCAGCCTATATGACTGCTGACCCTTGTTGGAATAAGGCTTTATAAATCTTAATATAGGTCAGTGGTCAGAAATATAGGTGTCATGCAGCTTTGCGAAGACCTTAAAAAAGTGTTAACCATAATTTTTATATGGTTAAATGATTGTTTTCTTGATTGTTAATCATATTTTTAGGGATTGCAGTGAATTCTAGTGAATTTAAGGTCCTTTTTGTCAGTTGTCCAAATGGATTTTGGCATGTGCCTGTGTGCACGCTCCTATATAGAGGCCCAACAACATTCCTGTTGACTTAGAAGCTGTTCATTTTGTTTCATTTTTTAACTCTCTGAGATCTTCTTATGATGAGTATGTTTTTTTGCACTAAAAGTACCAAAAACAAAAACACAATCTCTGCTCTGACTGGCTGCCTTGAATTGGGCCTCACTCAAAAGCAGTCCAGCCAGACTGAAACACTGCTGCATAAATGGGCAGGGCTTAACAACCGTAGACTGTACTGACTGCAAGGTTACTGCTTGTGAAATCATAAATACTAAACTCAGCACACAAAGCAAGAGAAGTTCAGTTTTAAATTATGTGGGCTTTAAATCATGTGTAGAATATCTTTACCTGAAATACAAGATTCATTCCAGTGAAACAAAACCTGTTCTAAAACTAAAATAACAAGAGATTATTAAATATATTTACTTCTCTGCTTCTCCCTCTCTCTACACTTCAGGGTACCTGTACGCCACCTTGGCCAACACGGTGATCTGTCTGATGGCCATGTTTGGCATTGTGGTGCTGCTGTGTACATCCTGCAGCAGCCTCTTTCAGCTCACCATCCAGTTCTGCATTAGCCTGGCTGTAGGCTCGTTGACAGGTGACGCACTACTGCATCTCCTGCCCACGGTAAGAGAGCCAATGCAACCCAACACGGCACAGAAAAAAACATTCAGTCTATTCAAATTCACATACAGCTGCATTTTGCCCTCACCATCCACTTTTTCAGAAACACCAATATTGTGCTTTTATTCACTGACCAGCCTATAAACTGTTAAAGGTCACAGGTTATAGGTTAGGTAACGTGCCATTTCAGAATGGGGCCATTTGCAGGGGTGAAAAGGGACATCGCCTCCGCACCCGGGACACAAACACTCACTGCCATGTTTACAAGGCAAGCACGCTACGGTTCGTGCCACCGAGAAGGGGAGGGGTACTTTTCAAGACTAGGCGAGTTAGAGGCCCACACCGGAAAACGTGTGTAAATAAACATTACCGGAAAGCATGTGGGTAAACTGCTTCCCTCGAAAAGCAGATGTAAACAGGGTGTGTTGGTTGCTAATGTGCACAGTTAGCATAGCCCGCTAGCTGTTAGCATCAGGCTATGAGGGCCTGCTCTGGTGGACACCAGTAACGAGACTCTTGGGTTGGAAAAAAAAAACCCAACAAAATTACAGATGCGAGTGCGGGCCTGAGTGCTGTGAGTATGGTCTGTGAGGGCACGCACGAGACAAAAATCAAAACCCTCACAACAACAAAATGCGCACCTCTCGCACCACGACCCACAGCACACAGGAGCCTGTCAGAAACATATGCAGACCTCCTGTGCCACAACTGACAGCCGGAGCACTCTCTATGGGAACAAGGAAAGAACCCTCCACTACCACAGTTTACAGGAGGCAGGGGAGCGAGACTCAAGACTATTCAACCACCCCCTGCCAGCCTATCCAGGTGCTAACCCTTACACATCATGTGTACAAGAGTACAATTACAACCTGTCTGTTGCTGTATGTCCATCATTCTTGCTCATTTACTCAGCACTCTGTTGATCAGATATTATTTGGGTGGGAGGGTTCATTCTCAGCAGTGACACTGACTTTAAGCAGGCAATATTATCTAGACCTCCATGATCAGAAGATGAATGTCTAGAGGATGACTGACATTTTAAAAAATGTTCATCAAATTCAAATGATAATAAAATATCTCATCTACTTAATAACATAAATGTGTTATGGATTAGAAGTTTAGATCTAGGCACAAAAGAGAAAGAGCTAAACAAAAGTGTAAGAAAAGCCATTTATTGCTATAATAGCTAGTGCAATTCAGGACTGATTGCAGAATGCATTAAACTACATTACACAGCAGTGTCTTCTAAATACACATAGTTAGAGCTTAAGCTCTTTTTTAACCACCAACTCAGACCATCCTACTCAGAGGCCGTACTGTTACTAGGGGTAAACCAGAAGCTTGGCCTGTGCTTTATTACCCTGGCCCATTTTGCTGTGGAACGTGGGAGAATCAGTCACGGACCCACGTGAGACCTCCTACCGCTTATTTCCCCTGGGCCAGCGTTCATTGCAGTAACACCTCCGCCGCTTCATCCGTTCTGACGCTTGTCATAACAACATAACAGGCACCCTGTCACACAATGTCAACAGTCTGAGTGGGTAGTAACAGGATTAGTGGACGAAAAGGCAGTAGGCTCTAATTGAACCAAAGGCTGGAATTGCTTTTTCGGGGGAATCTGGGGAGAGCGCTGAGTTTTGGTTGGAGTTAATAGTATCGTCAGGGTTATGATTTGATGGCTTTGTGTGTTTTTGTTTGTGTGTAGTTCTTGGGCCTCCATGTGCATGGGCAGGAATCGAGTGATGGACATGATCATTCAGGGGAAAACCAAACCTACATCTTCAAGCTTCTGGTGGTTTTGGGAGGGATCTACTACTTCTACCTGATGGAGACCATCTTTTCAATCATCACACGCAAAAATAGTGAGCCTCATCACCATGGAGTAAGTCACCAACTCTTAGCTCTAGCATTGGTTTTAGCTGGGATTGACCAAAAATCTGAATAGTCTGGAACCCTTGAGGAATGGACAATTGTATTAAAGGAGCAATCTTATTCCTAAGTAGTTTGTGTTAGTTAGTTAGGTAGTAATTGGATAAACTGAGATGAGAGTCACCTGATCCAGCCACCATAAACATATCTGGGTCAAAATATTGCAGGACAATCTTTAACCACATCAAAAAACCTACTTACACTTTGAGCCTATTTAGACACTTTATGCAACTTTAGCTGACTGAATTGCATTCTGGCGAGATATAAATATGTAGATAAATCTTATTTAGACAATACCCAGATATGACATGTATGAATTGATAATGCATAAAACTTTTAAGGGTTTATCGACATTTTAAAAATATTGAACGTCTGTGTCAGTCTACAGCAACTTATTTTCAATATGGTATCTCCTTATGGTACATCTATATCATGCAACCAGTATATTTAACCACTGCCTTATTTTCCCTCATAATGGAACCTTCCCTTTACTAAGTGAATTCAATTTTGAGAGGAACAAAGTTTATATGTACAACAATTTTGGAATAAGACTGCAGACCACAAGCATTTAGTCCATACAAAACTGGTCATGAGCGCTAAAACTTAAGACCATTTACGACTGAATAATGTGTCTGATAAGATGCTATTAATTAAAACTTTCACTTTGTTTCATCGCTGTCATAAGAAATCTCCCAAAAACAATGCAACAGTATGTTTCCCTTTACATTATGTGAATATTACATGGCAAATGGACCAAAAAAGTTCATACACAATTGCTTGGAATTGGAAAATGCACAAAAATGCTATGTTAGTGGTTTCAATTTGTTTTAGCTTATTGATTTTACAACCAAGTGAAACTGAGTCAGGTGTGTTAATTCAGTGATTGGTCAAGTTTACTTCATAAGTGTTGATCAGTGCAACCAAACAGTAAATCTCTGCCAGAGTTGATGCAGCATCTACTTGCATATTGTCTTACCCTCTTTGTGTCCCTGGGATACCTTTCTTTGTGAGTGCTCCTTGGTTAACCCTCTAAACTCTAGACTTCTTATTGTTGGCTGAAAGAGTTGTGTATCCCGCTGAGCATATTTCTATAACAGCTGGGTAGCACAGTAATGACTTACCAGAGTTAGACTACTTTCATTATCATAGCTCTAACTAACTATTTAGGTTTAGTTTGTTTTAAAATGTTTAGGTATTCACTGCAAGCCAGTAGCCCAATTGAAAGCAAAATATGTTCAGTTTCACTCATGAACATCACATACTTACAGTATGTCTATGCATAGAGTAGAACACTACAGAAGTGTAATGTTTGGATTTACAAAGGTCTAAAAGAGGGTGGAATGGTAGTGTGGTGGTTAGCTCTGTCGCCTTACAGGATGTGGCAGCCAGGGTCTTTCTTTGTAGAGTTTGTGCATTTTGTAGGGGATTCTGTCAGGAGCAAAGTTCTCTTCTGGATTTGAGATGCTTAATTGTCCCTAGGTACAGTATAAACATGTTTGC
The DNA here is from genome assembly GCA_037974385.1 of Arnoldichthys spilopterus. Taxonomy (NCBI): domain Eukaryota; kingdom Metazoa; phylum Chordata; class Actinopteri; order Characiformes; family Lepidarchidae; genus Arnoldichthys; species Arnoldichthys spilopterus. The sequence goes on from JBBPDA010000138.1 coordinate 3,612,504, forward strand.
GTATCTGCCCTGATCATCTTTTCAAGGTGTTTTTCCACCTTTCACCCTATGAACACTGGCTTCAGCACCACCCCACCCTAGCCAGGATAAGGTCATTTATTCATTTATTGTATTGTGTTGTGTTTTCTTATTTATATATTTATTTATTTATTTATTAAGTGTACACCATTATAGGTTAGTGTTAAGTAAATGTTCTTCTTTTATAAAGTTATCATGACATCTATTGTCTAATAAGTATTCCAAAACCTGTTTGCCCTGCAGGATTGTCTATTCTGATATTGATCAGAGATACAGATAGATACCATTAGGCCAATAAACAAATTCAGTAATAAAGAATAACCTTTATTAACAGCTTTCAAAATCCATATCTATCTTATCATTCATTTCAGTGTAGGACAAATGCTATTTACACAAACTTGGGACATTCCTGATTGTTTAAAATGGGTCTCTAACTTTGGAGCAAATGGTATCTTAAGTAAAGTTCAATCATACATGCTAATGTTGCTAACAATGAATGGAATTTTGTAGTCACCAGTTACCATGACACCATTTGAAAAATGGTAATGACTTTTAGCTTTCATTTATTGTTAGGGCAACATTAACATTGTTGACTGAACTATTCTTTTTTTGTCCATGATTGCTCAAAGAATAACATTTTTAAACTTCCACTTTTTCTGAAGAAAAAAAAAAACCACACGTTTGTATTGTATGAAGCCTGTTGTAAATGTTTGTGAACTTTTGTGATTTTTGCTTTGTTGCTCAGAAATCTGTAAATGAGCATTACATTTGTTGCATTTACAACAAAGATTACATATTTGTTATACATTTTATGAGGCTTTAAAGACAGGAAAGTCTTGTCCAAAGAAAGATTTACTCCTGTAGTTTGCTGGTAAGGTGTGAGAGTATGAACTGATACCCTGGTTGGACTGGAGAAGATCTGGCTGTCAGCCACTGTTATAAAACCATAATTAACAAATTATAAATAATTGGTACAGCAGGCTGACAGTTGCTTTATTGTTGCTTTCAGGAAGAAGGAGATCCACACCATTGTGATCATGGAAAGGTTCTGCAGATGTACCAGAGAGAGAAAAAGAATAAGTTGTCTACTTCAAAAGTTGACCTGGTAAGCTCTTCACTCTACACCATCTAATTTTGAAGAAATATCAGACTGAAAAACCCAGAGTCAGTGGAAAGCAGAGAAAGTGATGCTGACGTCAGAACTGGAATCTGGTAGAGGAAGAAGAGTAGGGGGAATTTAAACTGAAGGTACACATTCAAACAGACGTACTTCTACAGGAAAAAATATAAAACATATATTATCAAAAATTCTGCACTGAGATGTGGGTTGACTAACAGTAGTCACTCTAATTAGAAGCAGCATTGAAATGAAAGCCACTTTGCAGTCCTTTGCTGTTGGCCAACAAAGCCTGGCTTTGGCTCTGCATAAATTATTTGAATGCTAATTCTACTGGGAAACTGTGAACTGGATCTAATGCACTGAAAGAACCATCCACCATCTTGGGGGAAGTGAGAGAATTCAAACTTACATGCCAAAATGATTCACTGAGCAATTCCATAGAAGAATCACCTTTGGTTACCTAAGAATCTTCACATTATGTGGTGGTGCTTTACACCTTCTTCACACTTACAAACCTTATTTACAAAAACAGAACTTTCCATTGAAAGGTTTATCAGGGAACAAAAAATGGTTCTTCCATTGCATCACACCAAGAACCCCTTTTGAGCACATTTCAAAAGTCCACAAAGAAAAAGGCTCCTCTCCCTGTGACTCACTGAGTGTGTTCTTTCCTTCAGTAATTACACTCCTTGGGATTGAGATCTTGTCCTCTGGTAGTGGTCCTGCTGAGTTAATAACAGTCTTGCTTTTCTTCTCCTTGCAGGTCGATGGGGAAAACAACGTTAAATCCTTCCCAGAACCAGCCCCTCGCACAAGAGGTGAGCTCTGTGCCTGCCGGTGCTGAGTCATTCGGAGTCACTCACAGTTAATTATATGTACATAATCGTTTCGCTCCATGCGCAACAGGGTAGAAGTGGGAAAGGCTTCATAAGGCGAGCTGTGAGAGTTTGGGCGTAACTTTCTTTTGAAAAGTACTGGGGATGAGGGGTGGGCAAACTAAACATGAACGATCAATCAGAAACAGGCCAACAGTGTCCAAAGATGGCTAATTAATGTGTCTGTGTGTAGTGTTCACTAAGATGTAAATTAAAAAAAAAGTCACAGCTTCACATAGGTGACTTTTACCTCTTTTTTTGTTAGGTTAGCTTTGTGGAAATATGCATTTAAAAGGTTCATTTTTATTTTTTTTACAGAACTTACATTTAAAGTCTAATGGTTTTTACCCTGCCTCTGATTTTTATTATGTAATCATCAAAAAATTACATAAAACTGGTGAACAAGTAATATTAACAATAATATTGTATTTCACCTGACACCTATAATTGAGACTATGACCTTTTCAAAAAGTGCATGAAACTATTCTGTTTATATCACTGCAAGGTTCCAGTTAATACATAGCTAGCTAATGGCTCTTGTAAACTACTTGTAAAAAGTGTATTATATATTTACACTGCTCTGGTAACACTTCACTGAAGGCCAGTATTTGCCATACACATGCCCAACATAAATAGGCATAAAAATGAGCACAATTCTTTCTCTCTTCCCCCTCAGAACAGAAACTGCTCCCATACATGATCACTATCAGCGACGGCATCCACAACTTTGCAGATGGTCTGGCTATAGGAGCAGCCTTCTCACTCTCCTGGCGCTCAGGCTTGGCTACTTCTCTGGCTGTGCTCTGCCATGAACTGCCACATGAGTTGGGTATGAAAAAGCATCATACAGGAATTTAACTTTGTTATACTCTCCCTGTTAGGAGACACCAAGCTTTTAAAGTTTAAGCCAGAACATTACAAGTGATTTCTTTTTAACCTGTATATATTGGAGTGAATAACTAATATTCTTAAAGTATTCATTTGCATAGGAATTTTTCTGTTTAAAAATAAATCTTGGTCTTTCAATTAGCAGACCTCTAATCAGAAGAAAGCCCATAAGTAAAAATGAAATTCAGAGGCAGATTAAGGGGTGGGGCCACCAGCATCGGCCCAGTAAGTGCTGTCTTCCTGTCACTCACCACTTCAAAGCATATGACTGATATATATGCAAACTCATGAACTCTTTGTGAAATTCATCATCTTGAGAGATGAAGATGCCAATCAGCTAAAATAAAAAGGCACCTTGAAGGCACTAAAAAATAGAACAGAAGCTCTACAAAACAGAAAGGTACCTGAAAAGCAAGTGCATGTGAGCACTGAAGTGCTTATTTCATTTTCATCAATAGCTTTAAAATGGTTGGTTGCAAACAAATGTGTCAATTATCAACATTTGCAACAGAGACAATTAGCTACCTTTTTTGTAATATGAAACTGACACAAAGTCATTTGGATTGTCTTAATTTTGCTTTAACACTGCACCCAAGGGTTCTTTGAAGTGGTAATGAAGATCCCACGAAGATTTCCTTTTAATGGGTTTTGTAAAAATGTGTGAAAGTTATGAACCATTTTTGTTTTAAGAAATCCCACACAATGTAAAGATTTCATCCCTATGAGAATTTTTAATTAGAACCATACATCCAAGCGTCTAAGCAATCTCCCAGTATTTTAACAGCTTTCTTACAATATTCTCACCAGGTGATTTTGCTGTGCTGCTACACTGTGGTGTGTCCGTGAAGAGAGCTCTGCTGCTGAACATCGGGAGTGCTCTGACTTCCTTCATCGGCCTTTACATCGCACTCTCAGTCTCTACAGACACTGTGGCCAAAGAATGGATAGCAGCAGTCACCACTGGCCTGTTCCTCTATGTGGGACTTGCAGATATGGTACGTTGGACCTTCTCCTTCAAAAATACCTGAAAATAGATTTCCTTTCAGAGGAAGAGAAACTGCATCATACTCCATCATTGCATTAGTGTGCAATATGAACCAAAAGACTAGACCATCTGAGGGCCACTTAAAGACTGCTTTGAGATTCTCTGCCATAGCAGAACCATTGTGGTTCCATAAGCCTGTCAGGGGTTGATTCTTTAGAGAACCATTATTGTAAATGAGATGTGTGAGGCTAAACTTTGAAGAACTATATTGTCTAACCGAGCACCTTTTATGTATATGTATGCCACTCACTGCTGCTATGTCTTTCTGTCATCTCACCTGTAGCTCCCCTCCATGATCCATGCAGAGAGCAAGAGCCCTTGGCTGATGTTTGCACTGCAGAACTTGGGGCTCCTGACTGGCTGGGGTATTTTATTGCTGCTGTCCTTTTTTGAAGACAAGATAGGTGTCTAGAGAACCTTTTATTTAGATCTATTTTAATAATAATCGGTAAAAGGTAAATACAAGTTAACTGACCTCAGACACTTGCTGATTCTGTCACTCAAAATAGGGCACAACTTTACGTGCGTAAAGACAATTTAGTATGCTTAATATGTGTAAGTGCTTTATTTACTTTGAGTTATAAAGTGTCCCTTTATGCACTTTTCTTGCTGTGTTATAACAATTGTGTAAATTGGTTTCTTATGTATTTTGACTGTGAGGCTGTATTTCTTCTGTTTATAACATAAGAGTTATTGGTACTAAAGATATTTCTAATGTAAAATTACTTTTTTAGGTATGCTATTATAATAGTTTTTTGAAATGGCCATAGATTCATACCTGGGAATGTAGGAAACATTTCTTTGTTTGTTAAAGAAATATATAAAGTGAGGTGGCGCAGAACGCTTTTGGTACACAGTTTTATATTTATGATATGCTTTTTAAAACAATGCCAAATAAACACACATGAGGCCTTGAAAGTGTGGTATTTAATTCATGCCAAGCTCTAAAGAATTTCTCATGGTCCTCTCTGGAGATGATTTACTTTGACTGTCTGACACTGTTCATAGTTCAAGTTGACCTCATGATAACCACAATCTCCTGATCTATTCTTTGATCATTATGCCAATTTTAACTTTGCCAAGAGTGTTTACCATTCAAATGACATTTTACTCAACTGGGAAGGCTTGGTCAGTTAATTTGCACATGCTAATGAATATCATACGTCTCTGTAGTTCCAGTGTCGTCAGCACCTTTAACGTCTTCCGTGATTGTCGGCTGTGTAATAGCAGTGCATCTTGTCTAGACCTGAGCCCTTCAAGTGTCATAATTGTAATAATCACACAACGAGCTTAGACAAGGCATCTTGGACAGTGGTTACATTTTCAAATGCATACATACAATGTAATCAGCAAAAATCTACATTTTTCTAACCTTCATTGCTTATAGCAAGTTTTGGATTTTATGTAGTAACCCAGACCCTCCCCCCAACATGAAACTGCATGTGACTGACAGTTTGGCAGTAAAAATATTATGCAAGGGCTCAATACAGGAATCATAGCATACAAGTTATAGCAGAACTTCTATAATGTTCTTGAAATGAAAACTATTGTGTACCTTTTTTTAAAAGTCTGTTATGTAACAGTTTACTATATTTTCTTACCATTATCTTTATCCCACCTCAGCAAAGATGAAGTAACAAAGGTATTCCATTATCACTAAGCAGCAAGGACTCGTTGGCTCACAAAGTTCAAATCTGACTAAACTATAAACCTTATCAGCAGCTATAAAGCTCTCCTGAACCCTCACAATCTCCTGTGACCATAACATATAACAAGGATGATCTGAGAGTCAGCAAAGTCACAAATTCATTATGATATAACTCCTCATATTATTTGACCTGGATTTTAGAAATTAAATTATCTGGTTAAGTATAAGACAAAATTGTGCAGTATCAATATTCTGCCACAACACAATGAAATAATCATAGCACCACTAACATCTTTAATATACAAATAAATATATATATATATATAAACACTCTTTTTTTGTTTGCATTAAAACACTACATTATAAATTACATGTAGCTGAAATGAAATCAAATGAATATCTGCTACAGCCATAACACAAAGTTACAGTACTATGCAAAAGTTTGAACCCTCTGGTAAAATAGGTTACTGTGAGGTGAAAAAAGAAATACATTCTGCTGATTTTTAAACATATATGAACAAGCCAATACTTTACCATATTTTTTACAGTACATACAGACAAAGGTAAATACCTCAACAAATAGCACATAAAACTGACATTCAGAATTCATTTTCATAATCTAAACAAAAAACACATCAGATGCATGAAAAGGTAAGTGCAGCTTTAACTTTATCACACCTTCAAGTCCATCAAATTAGAATCAAGTCATCCAGATTAGGTGCCATTGATTACAACCTCCTGCAGGTGAAACCTATCTTATTTACTTGACTTGATTTAAACTGTACATCAGGGTCTTGTGTAATCTTTGATTGTGTGGTGTCATTAAGCCAAGATCTAAATTGAGGCCTTCAGGAAAAAAGGCTGTGAATGCTTATGAAGATTTAAAAAGATCTCTAAATTATTTGCATAACTAATTTTATTTTAAGGAAATTAATAAGCAAGTAGTATAGATTTTCAATTTGTCCAGGACCAGTAGCCCTAGAAAATTCAGCTTGAGTAAAGACTATTTGTGGTGAAAGAAAACTTCACGAACCACTAAATTTTAATGAAGTCAGTGAATGAATTTGCTAGTGAACACTGATAAATATCAGGTCTTTTGGAATAATGTGCTCTGGATAGACTAATCAGAGAGTTGTTTGGCCTAAGGACAGCTATTCCTGAGAACTGGGCAGCTTGCAGTCATTGATTTAAGTATGAGTAAGTATCATATTCAAGACTGTTTGAAGGTAATGTGAGGTCATCTGTATGAAAAATGAAGTTGAACTAAAGGTGAACCTTTAAAAAGGATGGTCCATCACACACTAGCAACTCTACCCAGGAAAGACTCAAAAAAAGTAATGTAGGGTTGTGAAATAGCCCCGTCATTTGAATCCCTTTTGAAATATTGTGGGGGGATTTGAAAAGGACAGTATGTACAAGGAAACCCTCAAACATCTTACAACTGAGGGAATTTTGACTGGAAGAGTGGTAAAGATTTTAGCAAGCCACTGTCAGTTATATACACTATAGTATTGGTTACTTTTTCTTGCAGCTTTGTTTAGGTTTTATCTGTAGACACTGTATTAAAGAGGTTGGAATATTTGTTCAATTTCCATGGAATGAACTAATTTCTTCACTTGACTGTAACAGTGAACAAACTTAAATTTGTCATTTAATGCCCAGTTTCAATTGATTTGAAATTGAATTTTACATTTTCTACTTTTTTGGATGAGGGTGCCTAAACTTTTGCATGTGAATATTTGTATCATGTCAGACCAACTAACGCCTGTGCTCCAACTCCAGCTTTCTACACAGTCAAATCCAATGAAAACATGCATCTTAACTCAGCAAAATGGTTTCATCTTTATTTTATATTATCAATTATTTAAACTTCCGTTTTAATTACTTCTCAGTATTTTTCTTTAAGTGCCTGTACTTATCCTTACTTGTAAATGTATAGTTTGCAAACTGCATAATCCTTTAACCTATAACCTAATCTTTTAATAATAATATATATATATATATATATATATTTTTTTTTTTTTTTTAATTCATGAACATTAATTTCAGAAAAAAATGCAATGAACTGCATGTCATCACAGTTTAGATACATTATGCCTGTTAATGCCTTTGTTCAGGCCTTTTCCTCAGCTCTTGATTGCAATGCGGAAACTTTTTGTTACATGACCATTGTGGCTAAATTATCTCCTAGTGAACAGGACTGCACACAGGAAAGATTTCAATAATATATTACTAACTCCAGACAAACAGACAGACAAACTGTTTCTGGCATATTGCCTTTGTAATTCTCACTTGTACCCATTTGGGAAAGTGAAAATGGCATGAGAAATGGTTGTTCGGACCCATTTCATTTCAAGAGATCTTTGAAATAACAATTTATGCGTTATTGGGGATTACACATTATGAATTATGAGGGTATGCCGGTAAGGTCAGTTAAGCATGTACAATTCCAGGGAAAAGTAGATAAAGTGAAATGAATTTACTAATGAATTAATGTTTGATTTCAGACAGCCTTTATAGCTACAGGGTACAAATGCTACTGAAAGATAGTAAATACTTTACTGTCCTATAATCACTGATGATAAATATTACTCAGAAGCTCTATGTAGCATAACAGTACAACCATCAAGACAAAGCTACAGTTAAGCTAAGAGTACACCTAGATATTTTCCACCCCTGCTATTCTCAGAGACATGACACAGGCATCAGGTTTGTGTTTGTGAAGGCAACTGTGGCATAATTAGAATGGCAAACATAAAAAGAAATATTTTCTGTTGGATCTAAATTGGTCTAGAAAGTGAACTCTGAGCAACAAGGAAGCTTAAAAACTGGAATTTGGAATTTCTCAGGTCCACTTTCAAAAACCTTGAGTCATGTTCTTTAAAGTCTGTGCTTACTTTGGAGTTAATCTACAATCAGCTATTAGTTTTGGGGTTTTTACAGGACTCTGAATGAAAATCTCCTCACATACCTCACACAACACTACTGTATGATCAAGCTCTATCAATACATGTTATCAAAGACAAACTGGATCAACAGAAATGTCTCAGTTTACCGAGCTGTTTCCTCATTGTAGAGCCAATGGTTTAGTTAATGTTTGAAAATGAACTTTTTTTTAAGCAAACCAACACTAAGAAAGACAATGAAGACATTTGGGGAAATAGAATAATCTAAATCTATAAAACACTGCAGTTGAACATAAAACACATGAGAAAGGAAAAGCTGATCAAAAATCAAACTATAGGTAACAAATGCAGAGAGACAGCACATTTCCTTTTAAAGGTCAATAATACAATTAAAAAAAAATTGTAAACTAACTTTAGTTAATGGACTTTTCATTAAATGCAATACAAATAAGAATGGTTTATTAATTCTCTGTATTTAGCTGATAAAAGATCAAAGAAAAGATTTCCAATGCTTTCAGTGATCAAATCAACTTAAATGTATTTTTTAACTATGAACAAATGTAGAATTTCACACCTGCAACACAGGTTTGGATGAAGCAAAATAGGAGTGAAAGGTTTATAGAATATTTAAGATACACTGATTTAAAACATTCCACAAGCAGATGAACTGGTAACAGGTTAGAGAACCATGACTGGGTATAAAAAGAGCATATATCAAAAATGGGTTGTGGCTCACCACTTTGTACCAAACTTCATAAGAGAAAGTTGCAAAAAGAAAACATCCATCATGGCATGTGCACACTGGGGATCAGTGCCTTTGATGGTGACATATCCTGTTATCAAGGCAGTGTCTTTCCCTGGAAATTCCATGGTTATTTCAGCAAGACAATGCCAGGCTTTATTCTGCACAGGCTACAACAGTGTGGCTTCACAGACACAGTGCGTGCTTGACTGGCCTGCCAGCAGTCCAGATCTGCCTCCTATTGAAAATGTATGGAGCTTCAGGAAGAGGAGAATCAGACAATGGTCACCAGGGATTGTTGCCAAACAAGAATGAAAAATATTCCACTGGCAGAACTGCAACAGTCTCCTCAGTTCCTAAATGATAAAACGATTGAAGGGACAAGGGATGTAACACTGTAGACACACATCTGTTTCAAGCTTTTTTAAGTGTTGCAGACATCAAAATACATTAAGCTGATCAGTGAAAACATTGAAAAATTTTCTTTGAACTTATATCAGTTCAAGAGAGTTAATTACACATTCTCGATTTTTATTGCATTTTATTAAAATTCCAAACTTTTCTGATTATGGGGTTTAGAGTGTTCATTCCTGAATCAAATTTTAACCATTTTGCAGACAAAAGTGTTAAAGGTCATATATAGTGAGTTTTATCGCACAACACTGCTACCTTTTAGGAAAACCATAGCCTAAGATCCTAGGTTCAACAGGGGTGACGTAGGCTCCTTACAAATTAAACACAGCTAATATGCAGCACGCCTTCAATACAAATGTGTACATGGACTCAACATGAAGTAACATGAAATGCTGCTCTCTAGTGTATGCACTTGAAAATGCATTGGATTGGAAATTGTAGGACTATGAAGTTAATGAGAACATGATCATTTGTGGACAAATGGTTCAGTGTTGTATGCGTCAGACAGGCCTATTCTACTGCAAGTTTTGCTGGAGTGTGGCTGGTTCATGCAACCATGAAAGTTAATGAGGCTGAAAACTACACAAAACAGTGAAATAGCCAAACACAAATATCCATTAGGCATGATAAAACCAACACAAATTACAGGAAAAGCAAACAATTAGTGAGCTCACCAATAAGAAATTACCTCATTATGCAGCAGGACAATGACCCACATTATACACACTTGGAAACCACTGATGTATTCAGGGAAAAGTACCTGCTAATAGCTTCGTCTCACATGATTTTCATAAAAAAAATTATGCAAAGAAAGTTGGTCCCATTGTTAAAAATGGTGCAAATACAGTGGGGTTCAAAAGTCAGACCACTCGTGAAAATGCTTAAAATTTTGCATTGAGTCCTAATTTATCAAAATGTTAAAAGTTTTCAGTCAACAATTTAAATGAAAAGTGTATATTTTAAAATGAATCTCATTTGTTGTACTCTTTTCTTTACTTACAGTGTGCACTCAAATTGGAATGGACTCTACAGCAGCTCTTTAAAATTCTAGTTTACAAGTCTGGAATTTAATTTTGGATTTTAAATTTTAACTTTAAAGTTCCAGAGTCTCAATCCAAAACAAACCAATGCACCTAGCACAACAGCTATTGAAGTTCCCTGTATATAGATAATGTATTCATGTCCATGTTATGTTAATGATGTCCTTGTTACTGTCAGACCACAAAAATAGCAACAAAGTTTATAAAGGGCAATTTTGTATATAATAATCCACAGCAAATAGAAAAATAATATTTATTGTAAAATAACACATACCAGGCAAACATACAATGCACATACAAAAAGGCAGAAAAATGTTACATATACAAATTTAGCTCTAGTAACTTAATCACTGAATCCCTGTTCAGTTACCTTGTCCTAATAATCTCCTGAGTGGCTAAGCGAATGATTTCATTGAAATCAAAGTGAATATACTTTCGCCAGTATCGCCGATCTCGACCATACATTTGTGCTGGATAACAAGGACTTCCTGAAAATAGACAAGAAATACACAAGTTACTAAAAGTAGCATGACCTCAGAAGCCTGAATAGCTGATGAAAAACAAAGACAATCAAGAAAAATGAGCAGACACACCAATCCCATGGAATATCCTTGCCACAGCACGGCCAGAGAACTTCTCGTCGCTTCGACTGGCCAGGAAACCTCTGACATCAGCCCGGATCTGCTCCTCCCACTCTTTGAGCTGAGAGATTGTCAAAGCAAAAGCTTGACTATAGCATCCCACTTACAGTTCAAATAAGATCTTTGAAGCCATAAAAGAACCATTTTTAATTCCATCAAGATCCTTTCAATAAAGGATTCTTTAAAGAGCTTATGTAAATTAAAGGTGTAAATTGGAAGAACCTCCTTAAAGTTTAACATGATATAAAGGTTATATTTCGAGGGTCACAAATTTCCGCACATTGGCAATGAACATAGGTTTTAATTCCAACATTTTAGGTATGAGTTCACCTCATTCAACTTATTCACTGTTTAAAGACTGAGACTGATTAAACAAACAGAATCAAGTGATGTCCTGCTTGGAACGAAAACCTGTGGCTACAACAGCCTTCTGTGCATAAGACTGTTGACCTCTGTTTAATACTAATTGAAGTATTTTACTAAAACTATATGTCAAAGGCAAGAATTATTTGGGAACCTTGATTTTTGACACTTTACATCAGCAAAAACACAAACCTTGCACTTGTTTAGAATCTCGTCCTCGTCATCCTGCTCTTCTTCATACTTCTTGCTCAGGTTCAGGTCTCTCCTCTTATCAAAATACTCAGATAGGAGGTCCTTCAGCTTTAGGCTCCTGGTCTCATCCAGCTCATCCATGCAGAAGCTACAATTGCGATACGCCACACTGTGCATGCATACACATATTTTTAGTTATCAATTTAAGCCAATATGGAGATAAATTACAGATAGTGTGCAGCCTATATAGCATCACCTGATCACAAGTCTTCAGATTGGAAATTTTCAAAAACACAACATATGAAATCTATATGTTTATAAGCCTATCGACCACAAAATTGGTTGCAAACATTTTCTCATAAGTCAAGTAGGCTTTTATTGTCATTTCAACCATATACAGTTCACACAGTACACGGTGAAAAGAAACAACATTCCTCCAGGACCATGGTGCTACATGAAACACAGGACCACAGACACTACACAACAACAACTAAACAACAAAGTGCATTGTGTGCAAAGATGTGCAAACATTGCAGGACAGTGCAAAGACAGACAGCTATGCAAGTACGCAAGATAAAACCAAACTAAGCACATAGAAATGAATGCACCAATAAGAGTATTAATCAGGGAGTAGCACTCTTACCTACGGAAAGCTGTAAAGCAGGCTTTTAGTTGGTACAATTGAGTCTTCTCCTGTGTCTGCACTCTACCGTGTAAGAATGCACACACTTGGTCCAGTTCTTCAGCTGTCAAGTCTCCATAAGAACGGAAGTAGAAAGACAGAGCAGAGAATTCCACATGGATGCCACTTCGGCCCGTGCCTCCATAAGAACCTGACCACACATCATTTGGTTAAAGTGACTATTTGTCATTGTGAACACACTCAAGCACCACAACGAAATGGTCCTAACCACTAGGCCACTACTGCCCACAATTGGTCAAACTATACATGGCATCAAAAAGTACATCTGATGGTTTTCCATAACATTATGACCACTGACAGACAAAGTGAATAACATTGATTATCTAGTTGTTTCATTGCAGTGACACCTGCCAGTGAGGTGGGATGTTAGGCAGCAAGCAAACAGGCAGTTATTGAAATTGATGTGATGGAACCAAGCAAAATGGGTGAACACAAGGATCCAAGCCACTTTAACAAGGGCCTTTTTGTAATGGCTAGAAAACGAGCCATCACAAGAGTATCTCCAAAACGCCAGGTTCAAGGTATTCAGTAATTAGTACCTACCAAAAGTGATCAGACAACTGTTGAATCAGCAAGCACCCAAGGCTCACTAATGCATGCAGGGAGTGAAGGCTAGCCCATCTGCTCTGATCTCACAGAAGATCTACATTGGTTTAAAAAGTGAATGCTGACTCTGATAGAAAGGTGTCAGAATATTGTTTGTCAATATTAGGCAAGTGGTGCTAATGTTATGGCTGGGAGCAAAACGACATACTTGTAGAGAAATCACACACAATAATGAGGTGCTAAAAAGAATAAGATTATAATTACCATTATTATAATAATTAACATATATAGAAAAATATAAAGGAATAAGAGCAAACTCAGCCCTCATAAAGTTCGAATATGAAAAGGTTGGTTTGTGGTTTGATGTAGGCTTAAATATTCTAAATATGTGGAAGTAAATTATTTGTAATATTAAGGAATTATAAAACATACAATTTCTTTTTGGGATTTATGAATTGTATCAAATGAGATTAAATAGGTTTCAGAATTGTCAGAGGGTAGTTCAATTTACAAGTAATTGCTTCCAAAAACGATCATGATTGGGATTACTCGGAATTATCCTTCCCCTGCCCAAACCTGGCTCAGTGCTCCACTGCAGCTGTCTCAGGCCCCTCTTGACTAGTGGAAGCTGCCAGCCCATAGTGTCAGCCAATTCAACGACATCAAACTCAAGAGAGTCACATGCCTCCACCTTCTCCCCTGCCAAACGCTTCCGTGCCAGCACCACTGCTACTGGAGGACACCTGACATAAAACAAGAACAGGGAACAATATAACAGCACATACTAACGTGCAAACTTAACAGGTAACCTGGCCACAGTTATTTGCATATTATATCTACTTATGACTGACCATTTTTACACACAAACACAACAAACACCTTTTTCTTTATTTTACATACATTTTAGTCAGTTTTCTCAGCTGCTGGGGGCCCCCATAACAAACAAGTCGGCACACAGAGAGAGTAGGGTGCAGCAGCTCAACCCACCGCTGAGGATGCAGCTCGAGGTAACACAGCAGAGTCTCCAGACCTGAGCAGACAGACAGAGGCTTGCACTCAAATGAAGGAAATGCACTTCTCAGTGTACACTTGCCACTATTTGAGCAACAGCTAACAGCCAAAAAAAATAAATAAAAATCACAGGAATACTTCATTCATTTCATAAATTAACCTACTCACAATTTCCCCATCACTGCAAATTTTTGCATCTAGTTTTGTACTTGAGTTATAAGGCTAATGTAGCAAACAAGTAACAAATGCTTATAGCTGACCAGTTTTGTCAGGTTAATAGCTGTACATTTCTTAATGTGTGGTTTGAGTATGAGTAATGTGTGGTATGAGTGGTTTAAGCATCACAGCCTACTTTTAGATGCTCAGATTAAGTGAAGTGAAAGTACCTATTTGTCATTGTGAACACACTCAAGCACTACAACGAAATGTGACCTCTGCATTTAACCCATCGCATATACACACGTGGAACAGCGGGCAGCTACCAACAGCGCCCGGGGAGCAGTGTAGTGGGACTAGCTACATATGCCTTAAAGCTCCAGTGCAAAAGTAACCAAGCAAACTTCACACACTAAACATGTCTTGTAAATATACACTGGCATGAATGTTGAACTATTCCTCTAGGTTTAATGTTCAATGAAAACTGATTTGTTCATAATACAAAGTGACCTAGTTAAAGGTTCTCCCTCACCCTCCTCTGTGATATCCAGTGCCTCCACTGTCGCTTCCATTGGAACGGCTCTCTCGTGGGTTTGACACACACGATGGATCAACTTTGTTTCCTCATTCTCTAGCACCTCCCAACTGCTCTTGCTTCTTCTGTCGGTCTCGTCTCTTTGGGTTTCTCTACTTTCCTCAGGCTCCTCTTCTCCATCGGGCTGAGCAGTGGACGCTTCGTGTTGCCACTCCTGTTTGCTCTTCGACTCTTGTGGGCTCGTGCTTGAGGCGAACAGCTTGGATTGTGTCACTTGAATGTTTGTGGGCTGCCCTTGCTGGCTGTCTCCAGACTCCTCACACAGATTCATCAGCTCCACCAACTCAAAGTCCTCCACCTCTGCAGTCTAGGGAAGGAGTAGAACCATTCACTTGTATCAAATTGTGTCAAAACTAACTAACCAAATATAGAACCCAGAGTAGAAATTTAAGGTATGCTTTTATATGGAACAGAAATGAATAAAATTAATGGGAATCTAATGTCAGTTTAATATTACTGAAAACAAAAAAGCAATATTTTTACTAAAAGTTTCCAACCATAGTATACAGCGTACAAATGTTTTGCATTGTAACAAAAAAGTAGAAGAAAAATGACATAAAACATGTGACAAACCAAAACTGATATGCGAGAATGTACCATTTATACAAGGCCATGAGCAAAGTGAAATCAAATTAGGAATATTCAAGCAGAAACGACAGTAAGTGAATTGCAGATACCTGTGCTAAGTCCTGTTGCTTTTGATGAATTTGTCTGCACTTGCAGGGTGGGAAGACTCTCTGCACCAGCCTCTTGACAGTAAAATAGTCCACAGTGTCTGCATAGATGTGTCTGCGCAGCTCATGAAGATCGCCACCCTGTACACATTATCATACCAGCTAGAGCTTGCTTGCAACAGTTGCTGGTAACATTTGACAGGTTTTTCTGTTTTTTTGAGTAGAAGCAAGATCACATATGATCAATATCAACAGCAATATCAAAACTATCATTATCACTATATAAACAAACTAGGATACGGTTTACATATGCACATGTTGGACCAGATATATGAGGTGCTTTCATGAGTAATAAACTTTTTTTTTTTTTTTTTAATAAGAGCAGAAAAATGCTTTTGAATTTATCCAATAACAGCTGTAGGAAGCAATCACATACATACTACACATCCCATTTCCAGAAAGGTTAGCCAAAATATTATCCAAAATACTGGTAGCATGTGAGGAACCATGACTGGGTATAAAAGTAGCATCCAAGGATGGGTCGTAGCTCACCACTTCGTTCCAAAGTTTGAGAGATAGTTGATAGTCAGAAGAACATTTCTCAATGCGTGATTGCAGAGATTTTAGGTCTTTCAACATCTACAGTATATAGTATTGTGAAAAGATTCAGAGAATTCTGTCAGACATCTCTGAAGATATCAGGTACCTAGGCTCATGAGTACTTCGGAAAAGCCTAGAGGTTAAGACCTCGCCCTTGTGAACCAAAGGTCGCAGGTTCAGGTCCCAGCACGGACACTACTGAAGTACCCTTGAGTAAGATACTGTCCCCTTACACTGCTCCCCGAGCGATGCTGATAGCTGCCCACTGCTGCACATGTGCTGGATTAAATGCAGAGTTCACATTTCGTTGTGGTATTTGAGTGTGTTCACAATGACAAACAGTCACTTTCAAATCAGTGACCGCATCAAGAAATGCAACATAAATTTGTATTACACAAGGAGGAAGCCATACATCAACAGAAAAAGCAAAAACATAGATGAGTTTTCTGGGCAAGAGGGCAGATGAAGGACTGTGGAACTGTGTGCTGTGGTCAGAGGAGTCCAAATTTCAGCTTGTTTTCGGAAAAAAAAATGGGCATTGAGTTTTCCATGGCAAAGATGGAAACGCCCAACCAGGACAATGCTATACTACATTCTGAACGTGCTACAACAGTGTGGCCTTGTAGACATGGAGTGTGTGTCTTTGACTGGCCTGCTGCCAGTCCAGCTTATTATTTTTTAATAGTTTTACAACTCATCCGCTCCACCAGAATATAGAAAATGCTCAAACGTTTTTTTTTTTTTTCAATTTTACAAACTGGGACATACAGAAAGCATAACAGGAAATTTGCCCATTTGTTTCCTAAAGTCTTTCTAAAATACCTTGATCAATTCTGTAACACAGTACAGAGTCAGAAACAGATATTTTTAGTTCCAGTAAAAAACAAAACATTAATAAGGCCTATCTATTTCTCTCTTAAGTCTCTGTCCCAAATTGTCAATGATCACCAGTATCCAGTTACATTGCCCAGCTGAAGGCAGCTAGCAACCTTGCTATGCATAAATGATATTCTCCTAAAGGGTAAAAACTCACCTCTGGGTCTAAGAACAGGTGGCAGTGAGCAGGTTCTCCATCGCGACCAGCTCGGCCTATCTCCTGCACATAGCTCTCGAAGCTCTTGGGCATGTTGTAGTGGACGATGCCGCGTACATCTGATTTGTCCAGACCCATGCCAAAGGCAACAGTGGCCACTACCACCCGCAGCTCACCACACATGAAGTTGTTTTGCACACGTCGACGCTCCGAGGCAGACATACCTGCATGGTACGCCTCCGCGATCCATTTCAGAGGTTTCCTGATCTTCTTCCTGGCTGAAATTCCAGCAGTGTAACAAATAATAAAGTTATTATAAATAACACTTCTGAATTATACAAAAGTGAAGACTTCGTTTAAGATGTACTTCACTCTGCATTTACCCAAAGCCTTCTTCTTCTTGCCCACAGGATTGTCCTCCTCTCCCTCCTTCACAGGCCGTGAAGATTCTCTTAGCATCACCCCCTGCAGGCAGGTACGCAGTAGTGCAGCTATGCGATTTGTCTCTTCTCGTCTGGTACAGTACACTATGATGGAGTCTAGTGCACCAAATCGCTCACCTTTCAGTAAGGACACCAGAGCCTGGTGGATAGGACATCAACTTTCACTTTCATAAGCTCATTTATTACAGTATAAACAGAAGTGTCTAACAACTTGAAAAAACTCTTAGGGAAGAAATTCAGTTGCCCAGGGTAATATAGTCTTTATTTACATACTCCGCCTTGATATACCTGGTCTTTGTCTCTGTCCATGGACACAGAAAGCTGAAGGTTGTGAGGCACAGCGGCTGAACGCACAGCAATGCCCTCCTGGTCACTGATGTCTAGATGACGAGCAATGTCTAGGGCAGTGGACAGAGTAGCGGTGGCCGTGAGACCCAGCAAGCAGCGCACCCCCAGCCGATCCCTCAGAACCTAAATACACACGCACACAAACAGACTTAGTACCAAGACATTTTGTACATAACAATAATTATTACTATCCTATTAAAAACACCTAAACAATTTTACATGATGTTTAGGAAATAAAGTGAATCCGCATCCAGAGTCTAGCCCTAGAGTCCTGTTCTAAAATGCATGTCAAAAAAGAGGCAGTAGGAGTGGGCAACATGATAAAATTTATCGTTCAGCTCTAAAACATTTCACAATTTTTCCAGATACAACAGATATAGTTATCAGGACTAATGTAATACTATACAAATATGTTTAGAACAGTGTAGTGCTATCTGGGCATGAGCACAATCGTCATGGGGTTCAAAGGGTAACACACCTCACCTTGCACAGTCTAAGATAACAGGGCCGGAAGTTGTGCGACCACTCGGACACACAATGTGCCTCGTCAATACACGCAAAGGCTACTGGGGGGAGCTGGTCAGCAGGTGGGAGACATCCTGAGCCAGAGTGTCCACCGCCAACCAGAGCCTCTGGAGATAGCAGCAAAACATGCACTTGACCTGCTTTTACCTACTCAGACACAAATAAACAAAATTACCATAACTTGATAAATTGAACGGCATGTGACTCATACGGTTGAGCTGTTATACCATCTGCATGCTTTTTATACTGTTTACCTTTTCAATAGCTGTCTCCCTTTGTTTCTGGGACATGTTGGAGTGGATGCAAGCTGCCTTCAGCTTAGGAGGGAGTCCAGAAAGCTGAGGAGAAATAAACCAGTAAGTAATAATTATGCACAATCCACTAAGCCTGTGTTACTAGAAAGCCATCCCGTCTGCAGTGCTTTTACCTGGTCATCCATTAGAGACACCAGAGGGGATACAACCAGCGTTATGCACTTTGACCTTTGTGCATAGAGGTATGCAGGTAGCTGGTAGCACAGAGATTTTCCCATGCCAGTGGAGAGAACCACCAGAGTAGATAAACCTAAACAATGCAAGCAACAAATCAAGGCCTCAAAAGTGAACATAAGCAACAATTTTTTAAACAATTTCTGGACATATGTCTAAGAGAAAATAAGCCATAACTTATGTAACATTAGAATATGTACACAGTCCAAGTGTATACTTATCCATGAAACAATTTTAACTCTGTGTACAAATAACTGGAAGCCTGAATCAAATCTTAAATTAAAACTCGAGTTCTTACATTTTTCGTATTCTGCATCTCAAACATACCTGAGAGAATTCTCATTATGGCCATTTCTTGACCAGGCCTGAAGGACTTGTAACCAAAGTCATGGAGTGCTTCGTAAACCTCTGAAGGAACCTCTGGATGAGAATATGCTTACATAAATAAATTGTGCCCCAAGTTATACTGTAAACGTGGGATATCATGTGAAATATATTATTATCTGATCGCACCCATAGCCATCAATGACCGAAAGCGATCAAGGTGGATTTGTAAGCAAACAAAGACAAAAAAACGTTTCTTCACCAGACTGCCAACCCAGTGCCTTTTTAATGCATATCTGCACCAACACAGAAAATAATGCAGTGCCTGATATTATTATTATTATTATTATTATTATTATTATTATTACTACTACTGCTACTATTATTATTGATCACTATAGTCAGATTTGTCATTTTGATTTTAATAACAGAGTCAAAATGCCAGACCACATTTTGTACAGGCTACAACAGCATGGCTTCATAGACACAAAGTGCATGCACTTGACTGGCCTGGTGCCAGTCCAGATCTGTATCCTATTGAAAACGTATGGTGCATCATTAAGAGAAATATCAGACAACAGTGACCATGGACTGTTGAACAGCTGAAGTCTTATATGAAGCAAGAATGGACAAAATTTCCAATTGCAAAACTACAACAATTAGTCTCTTCAATTCCTAAATGACTAAAAAGTGTTATTACAAGGAAAGGTGATGTTAAACAATGATAAACATTCTGCTGTTTGAATGTGTTGTAAAATTGTGTATATTCACAAAATGTGTGTATATTTACAAAATACAATTAAGATGGTCAGTAAAACTACTAAAAATTCTTTTTTGTACTTTTCTCAGTTAAATAAACATTATGGTAAATTAACAGATCACAGATTTTTGCTTTTGTTGCATTTTTGAAACAATCTAAATTTTTCTGGAAATGGTGTTTGTACTTGCAACATACAATCTTCATTTCCCAAATAAAATCATACACTTGTTTCACTGGCATTCCATAAAAAATGAACAGTCCTTGATTACACTATTTCACCATTTTTCAGTGATAAGCTTTAGATACGTACCTTGTATTTTTCCCCCCTCTTTGGGCTTATAGAGTGGCTCCATGGGTGGAGGAGGTGCAGGGCGTTCATAGTCTGGTCTTATGACATTAAGCAGGATCTCCTCTCCTTTGTCATCCTTCTCCTCTGCTTCCTCTCCTGAATTTCGTATTGCTAGAAAAAGATTTTCAAGTTTCAAGATTTCTCAGCGCCAGATATTACATACATTCCTGCAACTACACAAGGAAAAGATATGAACCAAGTCTGAAGTATCAATGTGTAAAATTTGCAATAGACTAGTGCAGTAAAAACTTGACCAAAATGAGAGCAGAGATAAGGTTTTTAGCAATTCTCCAAGCACAAAATCATTTAATTACTACCTTATACATCAGGGTCCATTCAGTACTCACAAATAGGTTCAGAGCGAAGAGTTCCAGTTGCCCTGGCAACTTCCTCCAGAGTTGGCAATTCAAATGGCTCCTCCTCCTCTGGAGGTAAATCCTGCTGGGCTGTCTCAACCATGGAAGGTGCTGGAACTTAAAAGGACATAGAAGCAGAATCATTAAAAACAAAACAGAATGTCTTTGAACTCATTCTGAGCCAAACAATGGGTCTACTTTACAAGCTGACTAAAGGTCTAAGACAGAAAAACTGTGAGGCCATGTTTATGCTAAATGTTTTAAGGGTAAATGGTCATTCCTAAAGTTTAAGACATGTTGAAACAGACAAACAGACAATTATATTTATGTATTTGGCAGATCTTATCCACAAAGATCTACAATAATAATACATTATGATTAGCTAATAAATAGAAACTGTGCACATAAATTTGCAGTAAATGTCTTATTTATTCACTGTGGAGGATGTGCATTTTTACTTAGAAAATAATAAAATAATAATAAATGTCAGTATTCAAACCCTTGCAGACAGTCCTACATGCTTTTATCAACACTATTGTAAGAATTATCAATATCCCAAAATAGAGAACCAATGAGGGAAAAAAGCGTTCCCAACAATTAAAAAAGTGCTTATTTTCTCACCTCTTCCCCGACAGTCTCTTGCCCAGTGTCCTGTGCCTCCACATTTATAGCAGCTGTCACCTTGCCGACTGAAGCCCCCAAATCTCCCCCTGCCACGGCCACCTCCTCCAAACCTCTCCCCCTTCAGCTGGAACTTTTGCATGTACATCTGGAACCACAGGACAAACACATACAAAGTAACATTAACCCCATGACTAAGATAAAATCAAGACTAGAACCAAGTGTTCTTTATCTCATTGCATCTACCTGCTTGCGAAGAGCAGCACCTCTTAAAGCAAATCCTTTGACATGAGACTTCTTTTTCAGATTGATCTTCACAAAGTTTGCGTCTGTGTTCTTGGTCGGTCTTAAGTTAAGAAAAGTAAATAAACGTGATTAACTATTCAAGCAACAGGGGCATCAACCAATCACAGACACTGAGCATCAGCAAAATAAAGCAGACCATGCTCACCTGCTTCTGACTGTGTTTTTCATCCTGGATGAGACAGCTCTCACATCCTCTTCCTCCACCTCTCCTAGGAGGTTCTCTTGAGGCATCTTTGGTTTCGGAGCTGCTGTTGTTTTCGAGTCCTCTGGGCCACTTTCTCCCTCCTCTGCTGCCTTCACTTTCTTCTTCCTTCCTTTTGTAGGAGGATTTGTAGGAGAGTTCTTGGTTCTGCGTTTCTTTTGGACCCCCTCACCTTCTTCTATTTGTTCTGCATCATCAGTTTCTCTCTGCCTTTTCTTTCCCTTTTTTCTAACAGTTACCGGCTCATAATCAGCACCATCTGTTTGAGTCTTCTGACCAGAGTCTCGACCTTTACTGCATCTGGTTTTTTTTGTTGGTTTTTTGGTTCCAGATGCAGCACTGGCTTCTTCTGTCCCCGACTGACCATCTTTACTGACACTAAGACTGATTTTTCCACCTTCTACTCTAGAACTGTAATCATCATCCAGAGCTCTACTACCCTCTACAGGATGTTTGTCCACACACACCTGAGCCACATCATCTGGATGTGTAAAAATGCCATTTTCCCTGGGTGTAGACACACTAGGTTTATCAGCCACCACATCGACAGTTCTACCAGTTTTTATGATATTATCTTCTTCTAGCAGGTCTGAATTTCCTGCAACTGGTTTCTCTGAATCATTCTCCTCATTAAAGACCTGACATCGGTCCAGCCAGCCCCTGTCCACCGAAGACAGCCTCTTGGTCACAGACTGCTTGAGGAACGTAATTCTCTCCATGCACTTTTCTGGAGCTACCATGCTTAATGTACAAGATTTAGAGGGGGTGAGAGTGGGAAAAGGGTCAGAAGGTTCATCCTCCAACTCGCTGTTTGTTGTCTGCACTGGATCGGCGAAAGGGTCTGGACACGTGTTGGCTGGCTTTGGTGAAAGTGTGTCCACTTCCACTGACGCTGTGCTGGCGGTTCCACTGTCCTTCCAGGACTTTTCTGGTATTCGGCGTGGGGTGACTGATTTCTTAAGGGTAAATGGTCGCTCCTAAAGTTCAAGACATGTTGAAACAGACAAACAGATAATTACATTTATGTATTTGGCAGATCTTATCCACCAAGACTTACAATCAAATGATTTTACAGACTAAGCCCAATGCTACACCCACTGGTAAGGGTTTAACATGTATATGTACATGTACATGTACCCTGAATTGTTACGCTACAGAAATTGTGCTTTGGTGCATGCAGTTGTGCAGAGAATAGGCTACAGCCTATGTGTAAAGACTGACGAATGAACTGTGGAACCAAAATTCACAAGAGAATAAAGTTGCCTCTTGGCAAAATGCTACCAGCCTTTACCTGCTGTCCCTCCATATTAACAAGTTTTCCCTCTATCTGTCCTTTTTTGGAGGGTTGGGCTTAAACATCGAATATTTAATTATTGCCTGTGCGAAACAAATACCTCCTAATACACAAGTTGTATTTTTTTTTTCCTATACCTACATTGTACAAAAGAGTTGATTTCTGTTTTGCAGCTGATTGTGACCTACTGGATTTTGTCAATTATCAGCCTTATATGAAAATATGATCCATGTTTGCTAGCATGTTCAAATAAATGGGGCAAAAAAACCTCTTTTTTTTTTGTCCAAACCTTGGTGAGCATGTATTTCTGTGTACTGTTATAACACTAACAAGCATTATACAAATATACATCACAGACTAACACAGACAGACACACTTTATGAACCTGATGGGGATATATGTACATTACAGCAGCAGAAGATGGCTGAACAGTTTATAAAAATACATGTAGAATAAGACATCGGGACAAAAAACAATACAAAGTGCATATGACAGTCACATCAAACTGAAACATATTATTCATGAAGAGGATCACGATCATATGTTAAAAAGGAATCATGGCCTATTGTCAATTCCAAGAGGCTGAAAACATAATTAGTTAAATTCGTTGAACCTATACAGTACGTTTTAAGTTTACATCTCACTCACCTTTGACAAAGTTCCAAGATTAGACTTCAGCTTCATGCCAAAATACTGTGCAGAGGCTTGTAAAGTTTCTTTATCTTTTATTGTCAGCTTGGGCACAGCTGCAGGCATGTGCTTTCGGTTAAGGTGAGAACCCCAGCAGTCCTTCAAAAAAAAAAAAACTAAGAGTCATCATTCTGTTAAATTATGATGCACTAACATATTTAGAAAAGCACAAAAGCAACAAAAACGTAAGATGCTTACAGCTTTTGCAGACTGGTTTTCTTGTGTTTTAACTTCTTTGTGATCTTTACTCTCGCTGCTCGTCTTTTCCTTGTCCTCTTTAAGCGCGCGGTATTCTTTATAAAGTTCTGCAATAAGGTTTACATTGAGACAGGGACTCCTCCCAGCATATATGAAACCAGGAGTAAGCAAGAGTTCAATCTTTAAGAAAAAAAATGCATGGAAAATGCATGTGCAGATCATAAAAAGTGACTTACGTTTAGTCTCCTCCGGAGCTGCATCTATATCAGTCTGAACAAAACAACGTATTATCATCAGCAACATCAATATAACGTTCTGCTGGTCAAACAAATGTGATGGAAGGTCCTAAACCCTGTGTATAATGAATTCGTTCCATGCTACCTAATCATGTGTATGGTGGTGGTCATGTACGAGTCCTTGTCCGTTCATTCAAAACTGCACTCTTTAGAAAGGTCTAAAATACATTTTCTAGGTATAACTTAAGAGCAAATGGACCTAACAGTGCGTCATTAAAAATCCTACATCATGGAAAATATAGAGAAATACTTTTTTTCTCTATATACCCTTTTTAGCGTACAGCCACACAGACAGCAACAGAGTAACTACCAATTCATTCAACTACACCAAAACACGTAACTGCAAGTATCTAAACAAGAATTTAACCAGAAAAAAGCGCAACGTGTTTACCTTATTCGGTTTTCTGTTGTTACTTTCAATAAACGAGTGCTCCCACGTTTTCAAGAGAACTTTTACTTCGTTATATCGATCCATTTGGACTAAGTTAACTGTTCAGGACCCACTTCTACGTAAAAGCCTTGCTCGAAAACGACAACAAACAGCAAATGCTAGCTCCACAACGAAAACAGTTCATTAAACTAAGTCTTTCCTACGTTAACCCTGTTTACCGTAATCATGAAATAACTTTAATTACGTTTCAGCATTACATTTAAGAGGTAATATCCACTCGTTTTAAAAACAACACACACACAAAGCTGCTTTACACAAGCTGCTTTCAATATAGCGCGCCAAACGTGACGTTTGTTGTAAACACGGAAATGTCGTCAAACTCCCCCTGTCAAAACAAGAGTCCTAATACGAGCAACCCCCCCGCCCTGTGTTGTAGAAATATTTGCATAATTCATAGACAATATTGTTATTATTATTATGTTTAAAACAAAACAATTATCACTTTGCTGCAATCCTGGCTGCAGCAAAACGTTTCTTTTTCTGTTTTTTTGTCTGTTATCAAAACCTACAATTACACAAAGTATATAGTTTTGAAGAAGTATTTCTCTAAATATATTTTAGCATGCAAGGTATTAAAATTCCTACCAATGAAAGTTTTTATTTTTGTAATTTTTTTTCTTTTTAACATTTGCTGTTTCCAAACTTATATAATTCATTCTGTTTGACCTCAAACATTGTTGACTGTTTTTTTATAGGTAGGTAGTAGGTTTATTGTCGTTTCTACCATATACACAGTACATAGTAAAAACGAAACAACGTTCCTCCGGGACCATGGTGAAACACAAAAACAGAACAGAACAGAGTGCAAAGTGCAAACAGGACAGAACACAGGAGCAACAATACAATAAAATTAAACTAAGCTAAACTAAAAAAACTAAACAAAAGGTGGTGTGTGTGTGTGTGTGTGTGTATATGTATTTTTGTTCTAAACGGAATTGTATTTCATTCATTGTAGTTCATTCATTAAGTGTTGTATCCACTATACACTTTTACTACAAAATTTACTAGTTTTATCTCAATCGCTAGTTTCTTTATTCAAGTCACCTTTATGCATTTCTGTCTCTACAAATTTCAGGACTCACTGGACATTCTTTCTGCATTTTTAAATATCATTTTTAACATGTAGTTAACACCTTGGCAATCCTCAGCACCTTATTATTTTGCTGCCTCCAGGTCAAAAGAATGCCATGAAGTCTGTTAAAATAAGGAATACACAATAATATAAGAATCATATGATTATCATCAGCTATTTGACTGAAAAAATAAATCAGCAAAGATAAAAACACAAAATCATGCACACACACAATATTATATACTTTAATATATTTTATTATAACTATTATTTAAAAATTCGTCATATAAAAATTATCACTAGAAAATGACTAATAGGTTCCTGTTACCAGTGAAACCAGCCTCATGCTGATCTGAACATTCCAGCTCCATTATGATGTCACTGTTCTGTAGCCCCGCCCACCCACGTGTGTTATAAAAGTAAAGAGGCAGCGCTTCAGGCCTCAGTCTGAATGATAACAGTGATACGCTGTGACTCATTCACTTGCACATACCCGAATCTTTTCCTAAAGATGAAGGCGATTTTCTGCAGCTTCCCCTCTCCTGTAACGGGACTGAAGGTGGGGACCTTACTTCTAGTGGTAGGTTCAGTCGCCACCACCGCTGGCACCTATTACCTTATCGCCAGGTCTGGAAAGCGAAAGACACAAAACATCACCACAACTGAGGCCTCCACCCAGACAGAGCAGAGAGGTGAGTTACTTACACAGTGCAGCTTTAAAGACATTAATCTATATTTTAGGTAAAATATATATCGCAAATATTTTTAATCGAGGTCTTCATAATGTATTGTTGTCTTCTTCCACACTCAGGGAACCCATGGTCAGAAGATGTGCTGAAGATTGACTCAGCTTAGTTCTTCTGCTTCTCCTGCTTCTCCAGCGAGGACCTTACAGCTATAGTTGTCATCATAACTATGAATAAAATGCAAAGATTTTAATATAATACAAATAATTGCGCAGATTGTTTTCCCTGTTACCATCTGGCTGACACTATAGGAGCTTTACTGCCTGCACCACACGACCCAAGGACAGTTTTTATTATCCACCCTTCAGACTACTGAACTCATGATATAAAACTACACACTTGGACCTTAATACTTTATGTTTTGCACTCTACTCAAGTTTCTTGCCCTCCACCCAATGTACAGTACTCCTGTGCAGTGATGGGAATAACTGCATTAAAAAACAGCGTTACTGTAAAAAAAAGTCATTTTTCAGTAACAGGTAATCGAAATCCAAGGTACAGAAATAAGTAAAGAATCCAGAAAATCAATACAAGTATCAAACGCTCGGAATCGCAGCAAAACTAATGAGACTTCGCGCAGACCTGTGTGTCTGTCTCCCTTTTGAAGGCCCCTCCTAATCCCTCCTGATGTCCTCCACCTGGG